>JAOYNC020147317.1:0-19756 GCA_025802115.2 Bertia moriformis
GGTGGCGAGGAAGACGCTGGCGGAGAAGAAGAAGTCGGTGCAGGAGAGGATTGTCCAACTCAGGGCCGATAATGAGTGGTCCTCGCAGGAAGGGGGAGGGACGAGAAGGGAGGCAGAGCTGAGGTTCCGGCTGAGACGGCTCGTTCATGTAGACTAGAGTTGAGTCGGTCGGCGAATCAGACTGACTGCATTGCCACCCATTCCATCTCTTACCGACCCGTGCTCGCCTGCGTGTGGTGACGATAAATTCCCATCTGATATGCCACAAATAGTGATCACGTGTCATCACGTGCCATCTCCAGGCCAGACCGGCAGTACTATCGCCGGTGTTACCTGACCAATGTCTTTGATGCGAACTAGGTGGGAGAGCCTGTGCCTCTCCTATAAGAACTGGGTTGGAGAGCCCGTGCCTCTGTAGCCTGAAGTGTTTTTTTGGTCCCAGCACTCGACCAGAATATTGACCCAGCGTCCTGCTCTCCTCCAAATGGTGCCTTCCTATTCTGATAAAGTGATCAAAACAACTGTGGCGTTACTTGGAGAGGTTCCTGCCTCGTTTGGTCATACCTTCCCATTTACTTGGAGAGGTTCCTGCCCTGGTTTGGCCATGCCTTCCCATTTATATGGAGAGGTTCCTGCCCTCGTTTAGCTATGGCTACCTTCCGGTTTGATTACTGTCCAGGTGCTAGTTATTAAGCGCAAGCTCTTTTCTGTGTCAGCCAGAATTTCTCTTTCCTTTCTCTCCTACAAACACCTCGCACCCGCTGCTAGTAAGCCGACCGATCGCTTTCTTCTTCTTTTTCTTTCTCGTCTTCAGTTTCTTCGTCGTCTTCTGTTTCTGCGGGCAACATCGAGGACTCGTCATACCCTATTTACTACAGAACCCGGCGAACTCTGAGGCCTTTTCTTTTTTCCTCACCTTCAGTTTCTTCCTTGTCTTCCTGCGGGCCGGCCAGGGCCCTCTTTCCGTCAACCTGCTCCTCGACTCTTTTCTCCCCTTTGATTTTTCGCCCCCCCCCCTCCCCCCTCCCACCTCTCTCCTCCTACAACTGGGGCCGGGGACGGCCAACAGATTGAACAGGCTTCTAGTAAACAATGGGTTGGGTTCCTATCAAGGCTACGATTTGCCATGGTTCGGCTCCGAGGTCTTGTCAGACAACAGCAGGTACAGACCCAAATGTGTCGATGGTTTCCTTGGCATATGCCCTCGGATTCACTCCCCTACTCGAAGCTCTATAGGTAGGCATTGGAAGAAAACCCGATAGTGGCAGGTAAGAGTTCCAGCTGACCCTTTAGGGGATTCTAGCATGCACTGGCCCATTCATCTCTATCCTGAAACACTAAAAGAGGTACCGATGAGGCCCAATCTAGCATATAGGGGGCAGCCTTGCGATAGGCTGAGCTATACCAAACATGTCGTATATTTCAGCAGCTGCCACACGTGTAGATTGTACGAGAAACCCTCCGCCGGCCGGTCGGTACCGGGATGTGCGCCCCTCTATCGCAGCGCTGGTGAGCCCCCCTCAGCCAAGGCACCAGGACCGGACGGCCATGGGCGCACTGGAACGGAAACGCGCAGCCGGCCAGTCCGCGCACTGGTGCCTCACAGTCTTCCCGGCTCAAGGCGTCGCTGAACATGACGGCACTGCGGCATGCCCGAATGGTGAGCAGGTCGAGGATTCCGCGCGGACAGCCATGGAACCAGCCGCTACAGTCGTGCGGGCCCGGCAACAACTGCGACTGCGACTGCGACTGCGACTGCGACTGCGGCCGAGGCTGGGGGTTCTGGGGGTGCTGGGGTGCTCCCGCCGCTGGCTGCCACGAGGGTGGGGTTATCGCATATCTCTCGGCGCACGAGGTCAATGAGTAGCTTGGAGTTCTGGCAGCACCGCTCGAGGATTGATGGCAGGAGGGCGACACCTGGGCCGTGAACGAGGAGAACGGCGGCGCCGCCGCCGCAAGGATGATGCCTCAGTGCTGAAAGTGCTCCGTCATCCCACCGGGGCGATCGCCTCCCGGCCAGTGAGGTCATAGGGGCGGCGGCGATAAGCGAAGTATTCCAATCTTCATTTAACGCTGGAAACCGTGATATACTTCCATCATGACCTCACGATCGCCAATCTTTCTCTATATCAAGCTAATTTGGCTACTGATTCTGCGATCAGCTTGTTTTCCTACTTCACCCTATAGAGCGAAGGAATATGTGACGCTGGAGAAGGCGTCTCTGGGGCTTCAACCACTGAGTAGGTGTGAAAATTGACTTGTCTCTGCCTATCTACAAATGAGGGTATCACCCTATCCTATATACACTGCTCGTGGCGAGCCCAACGTCATTGCAGACGTCACTGCAGACGTCATCCTGTGAGATCATCGAGACGTCATCCCGAGGGATTGTCCCGAGTCAGGCCGAAATGGCGATCGCCTGCTCATCCGTGACGTCAGGTCGGCACGCGACCGCATCATGCTGATCTCGGTGGGGCCGGGATGCCCCGGCCCGCATTTCAGGGCGCGACACATATCATAATGCCTGGGACTGCCCGAATCGACCTGCCAAGGGGGGTTTGCATAACACAGCACCATAGCTTTTTGGTAAATATTGGCCGGCTTGTTGCCATGTGCTGTCGCACTTCCTTGCGGCTGTGAACCCTTGGATATTATCGTCCGATCTGTAACCGCTCCCGCCGCTGCTGCTGCGGAACCTGCCATGACAACTGGAGAATAGGTGGCGTTCCGCTATATGAGCCTTGTTGTGGTTGTGATGAGGAAGATGGTTGTCTTGATCGTAGTTCATGTGATCGTAGTTCATGTGTTTGTAGTGGGCATCGTGCTGATCCTGATAGTCCTAGTGTTCGCTAATACTAATATGAATATTACCGTTTGGTTGATGGGGTTGGTCCTCGTGATTTCGAACGTTTTCTTTTTGATCCTGGTGCTTCTCTATTATTCGGTAATACTGGCGTTCCTGTGTATGAATGCTCCCTACTAGGCGATGGGGCTCTTGATTGTGATCCCCGTCTATGATCTTCGTCGAAGTTTAACCATTCGTCAAAGTTTACCCCATCGGCATAACTATTCGGAAGCGTTTGAAACCGGCTATATAGCTGGGGCGGGGGGGGGTGCAGCGAAGAATTTTGACCTTGCCCTGGAGGCGTCCTGCTAGGTTGAGGTGTCCTGCTAGGTTGAGATGTCCTGCCAGTCCTGTCAGGTAGAGACATGATTGTAGGTGCAGCCATCTTAGGTCGAGGTGTCCTGCTAGTCCTGTCAGGTAGAGACAGGATTGTAGGTACAGCCGTCTTAGGTCGAGGTATCCGAATAGGTCGAGGTATCGGATCAGGTAGAGCCATCGTGTCTGGTAGAGGCATCGTGCCTGGTGGAGGCATCATGCCTGGTGGAGGCATCATGCTGGATGGAGGTATCATGCTAGATGGAGGCGTCCTTCTGGTCCTACTAGGTGGAGGCGCCCCGCTAGGGCCTGGGGTGAATACACCACGATTATAGATAGCGTCTATTGATTCTGCCTCTTGTGGGGTGGACCTGAAGTTTCTGGAGCTGCTTTCAGGGAGACGACTTACCGACAGCGGTTCTGGGGTCTGATATAGGGGGGGTATTTTCAATCTGGATGAGGAGCCGGAGGGGGCGATGGTAGTTGAATCAGATTTGGATACCGCTGTCGAGTCCCAGTCGGAAACCACTCCCAGAAGGTCCCCATAGACTTTTGGATAACTCGAGGCGGAGTCATGACCAAGCTATAGATATATTGTCAGCTTCTAGGGCTCTCCAGTCTGCGGGTACATGGCCTGTCCGGTCTAGGCATATATACTATCCTCTCCTCGATATGCTGGTTCTTACCTTTCTCTTGCTGTCGTGACTGGCATGGGGGTATCTCCAAACACCTGACTCTGTACCTGATGGTGTGGCCGTACGAGATTGTGAGGACGAGGCATCTTTGTTATTGGCCAATTGTGAGGACGACTGTGGCCTATCACTCGTTTCTAGTGGTTGCTATTGATATATTGTCAGATTCAGAACCTATACGGTCTGCTCTTATATCTCCTATCCGTATTATCCGTATGATCGCCAGCGATTTTCTTTGTGCCCTGGAAGCGGAAGGTGCAGCTACATACGTAAACGCAAGTAATCCCTTCTATTACACAATGCCTGCAAGGGAGCTCTCTGTAGCACTATGGGGACAGAGCCTGCGTTAACCTGGGACTTTTGGTGTTTATGTACTGACGAGAGATATCCTTGCAGGAGATTCCGACTTACTTTCTTTCCAGACTCGTAGCAGCCATTACACGACAGAAGCAATATGTCTTTCTGATCATCGTTATATTTTACAGCCTTTCTGCCATGATATGTGCACGTGATGGAGTTTGGTCGGGCTTCACATTGGGAGCATATACACCCATTGCCATCACACTATAGGGCCGGAACTTGCGTAAGCCTGCGATATTCGGTATATCTGTATAAGGGTTATGCATTTGGGAGACTTTCACCTACATAGTCTTTGTATGTTGTCTTGTAGCAATTGTCGCATGCGGTCCTTCTATACCTATCGCCAGCTGTTTTTCTAGGTTTCTTTGACCACTTATTCCGATCATAACAGCATGGGAGACAGTTAAGAGAACAATTGTTGCATCCTGATTGTTCCCCATCACACTATGCGGCCGGAGCCTGCGTTAGCCTGGAATGATCAGGACATAAATATTCACAAGTGATTCGCATGCAGAAGGTATTGTCTTACTATAATTTTCTTTCCCTGGCAAAAGTTGCAACTGTAGGGACGGAGCATTTTGACAGCTCCTTTTATCGATGATAGAAGTCCCTCTGGCAGGGGGTAGATAGGCGACGTAGCCGCCCAATTTGCTAGGTTGCTCTTAATAATATATACTCTACAAAGGTTTCGCCTTTCCGCCGTGGGTCCTTACAGATGGGATGGTCCCAAGTAGAGGAAAGGGGATATGGGATCGTACGAAGCAGAGAACAGTAGAGACGGGAAGGAATGAAATCGAGAATAGCAGACATGTTACTATTGTATAAATGGCATATAGCCCGCCTGGGCCTTGGGAAAGGGAAAGAAAGGGGTGTTATGTTGCGGCAGAACTTTTTCAGAATGGGGGAATGAGCGAGCCGGCCTCGAGCCATGGCGGGCTCGAGGCGGCCAGGCGGAGGTCGAGAAGAATGCAGCCGGCCTCGAGCCATAGCGAGCTCGAGGCAGCCAGGCGGAGGTCAAAAGAATGCGGCCCGCCTCGAGCCATGGCGGGGTCGAGGCAGCCAGGCGGAGGTCGAGAAGAATGCGGCCGGCCTCGAGCCATGGCGGGCTTGAGGCGGCCAGACGGAGGTCCAAGACGGCATTGCATGCCCTGGTAATCTGTCGTCGGCCGCTCGCTGCCAGCACGAGTGTACCGACGCGCGGAAAGGCAAAGGCCTTTTCCTCCGGTCGCAGGGGCTTCTGACTGATCGGTTAGGTCATATAAGAGCCCTGGCCGAATAGAGCCTAGGCCTTGGACTCGTCGCAGTAGTGTGGTCGGCAGATAAGGCAGTTGGCAGTTAAGGGAACATGGGAGGGCCGACCTGCCCCCCCACCCCGCTCCAATAAGGTTGCTCCGCCCAGGCCAAGTCTACTCCAATAAGACCGCTCCGCCCGGCCAAGTCTGCCCCGACAGGACCGCTCCGCCCAGCCAAGTTTGCACATTTACCCTGATAAGGGTCCCTCCGCCCAGGCCAAGATTGCCCCGATGGTCGCTCCGCCCAGGCGAAGCCTGCTCCGACACTGCCTCAATCGAGTACGCTATCCGAGCCCGTGTCGGCACTGATGCCGCCCCCCCCTCTTTCATGACGACACGCAAGGAAAACAGGGACCAGCGCTCCACTCCCTTGGTTGCCCGACAGCGGCCGCCCTCATGCTTTGCAATATCGCCGAAACTGGAATTCGTACACACCCGGGTCACCTCGTCATCCGGCCCGCCACCCCCCCATTTCCTCTCCAGCAGCCGGACTCCAAGGCTAATGAACAAGCCGCTCTTGCTTGCCGCCGGCGCGAGGCAGATGTGCCCAGTGAGGCGGATCTTGCCAATAGCGCCGCCGACGGTAACCTGCTGTCGGCGAGCCCGGCGTGTGCTAGCACCCCCATGACCCTCTATCTGTTGGGCCGGGTGCCTCAGCCTCAGGTCGGCGCAGCGGTCGCGCTCATCTCTGAGCCCGACCTCGACGCCCGCTCCCAAGCTCCACCAGCCCTCTCGCCAGGCTGTCGCATTCCCAAGTCCAGGCAGCGGGGCTGCTGCCCGCAGAGCAGAGGAGGCTGCGCTGCTTGACGCGCACCGGAATGGCACCGAAGAGATCGCGCACGCCCACACGGGTGCCGTGCGGAAAGGCGAGGAAGCGCAGGCTCGTCGGGGCCGGGGTGTGGCGCGCGATCGGAGAGGAGCGATGCATAGCGAGAGCACTATGCGAGGCGCGGTCGTGGTGTCGGGACGAGATCGTCGGGAGGGAGGGCTGACTGGCAGAGGCGAGAAAGCTAGCGCTCGTGCCGTGGTGAAAATCGCTTGGCGGCATCGCGAGGTATCTTTGGAGCCAACGCTGCTGCGTTGGCCCTCTGCAAGCACCCATCCGACGGATGAGAGGGGGGGGAGGCTTGGCAGCTGACGGTTCGGCTTTCCATAACCCCCCCTCCCGGAATCGGCGGGGGTTATGCCCTCGCCATCGTCGTCGGCGGTGCAGTTCTCTCGCGCCAGGTCGACCGAGACGTTGATCCTGGTGGCGCCGTCATTAAGCGCGTTCTTGAACAAGCCAAGGACGGCGTCATTTATTGAAAGGATGCGGACCGGGATCCGGGACACTGCCTCGGGAGGCAGGGGAGCATTGACGGGGTTGTGGCGACGGCCGATGCCAGGTGTCGACCGCAGCTGCGGGGACGTCCAGGCGAGGCACCTTCGCATCCTGAGGGGGCTCGGAATTTTTACGACTCTTTTACAGCAGCGCGCGGGGGACGAACAGTCCTCGCGACATGCAGGCCCCGGCCGGCAAAAGTGGTGCCAAGTCGGACCGATGATTGGATCTCGACACATACGAATCAGCAGCGCATCGGCATACACGTGGGCCGATATGTACCTACTCGTACCCATGCGTCGCATGTCTGATTCATCCGGGTACTGCTGCTGCCGCAAATGGTAGCCGAGTGGCAGGAGCGCCGGCCGGGTCCCAGGTGCTTACCTTTTATACGGACGTCCGAGCTGACCCCCTGACTTGAACCACTCTGACATTGCCAGCGGCTATGGAAGGAGGTTCGGAGGGCATGAGCCAGTACAACCATGTGTCTGTGGCAGACCCGGTATCTCCCGCTGAGAGGCAGCCGGCCATTCCTGAGGGATACACGGAGCCTGCCCGAAGTTGGGACCAGTTACGGTCGTGGGCCAACCAAAATGAGAAGGAGCAGAGTGATATCTCGGGGAATAGCTGCCGTCTACGTGACGGGGAATCGAGTGCGACTTGCGTTGTCGAGGGCAAGGGACAAGGCGCGGATCGCGCCTGGCCGGTTGGCTAAGCGCCAAAGTGGCGGCGTGGGCACGGGCGACAGGGGCGGCGGCGGCCTGTAGAAGCGGAGGACATGTAGCCGTATAACTACCAGTAGCACCGGGAGCATCGACAGTAACATAATTTACGGCAAATATGATTATGGGCTTTGTATCTATCCGTGAGTACCCCAGCCTGCTCCAGTCTACAATCTTTCACAGAACCCCCCTCTATCCGAGGGCGCTGCCCGCCCCAGCTGCGGATGACCAGGATCGGACTTCTGAACAGCAGCTGGCTCTTTATAGTGGCGTTTCTCGCCCGTCTCTTGGTGGTCGTGTGGTCGGGGGCCGGGCAGTGGATTGCGATCAGCTACATGATCGTCAAGTTCTGGGAGGGACTGTCCCAACTTGCAAATTGGATTCTGCCCGGCTCTCGGCTGGCCATCTTCGCACGCCAACAGGCGCTCGAGACGGAGGAGCGACTGGCCGAAGGGGTGGACCAGATAATTGTCGCGATCGCGTGGTTGCATGGGGAGGATCCAGCCATTATATTGCAAGACGAATGAGGGCAGTCGAGTAAGTGCCTTTGATCAGCCGGCGAGAGATCGACTCGCTTACCAGTGCTGCTGCTGCCCCTCACTCGGGCCGGCGCTCGGGAGAATATCTGATCGATCGGCAGGCTCATCATCACCACCCTTAATCAGACGACTTGTTCACACCCCTCGGCTGGGCAGCGATACGAACCTCGGAGACGAGGGGAGCCTTTATTTATTTATTGTTTGGATGCGGCAGCGAAACCGGGTTATTCGAGAGCGAGCGCCATCATCACTTTTCGTTCCCTGGTCCCTGGCCCCGGCCCCCTGGTCCCCTGGCCTCTTTACTAAGCATCTTGGGCCAGCAGCCGCCGGCTTTCCACCCTCATTTTCGAAGGAGAGAGCAGCAGCAGCGCAGCAGCGCACCGACCCGATCACCAGCGACTGATTGATTAATCGATTCCCTCGGACGACCCCGCAAACACTACGTTATCTGGGTTCGCCGTCCGCTGTCTCCCCCGCGCCCTCTTTCTCTTCTTGTCCATTGTCACCATACCTGTCCCTGCCCAACCGACGACGCCACCCACTGCCGCACCCTCATTTCGCCATCCTGCCGCCCCCTCAGCCAGCGCTCCCTCGTTTCTGGCGGGGCCGCGTCATCGATTCCTCTCGCGCGGACACGTCGCCATCTCCCTCCATGGCGACCGAAGCAGCCGCTCACGTCGCTCACCAGGCCCACGGTATGGCGCCCCGCCCTCCCTCCCGACCCAGCCACTGGCACTGACTTGATCCCCGCAGATGGCTCTCCCGACGGCCGTCGCCGGCTCCACTTCCCAACCTGGGTCCGGAAGCTCCGGCATTTCAAGCACTCATCCTCGCAGCACGTCGCCGACCCGGCCTCGATCGACTCCCAGACGTCGCGGCCGAGCCATCCGAAGCGGAACCCGTATGGCCACCAGACTCGTGCCAACCTGTCCCGCGACAGCGGCAGCGCCGACTCCGTGTCGACGATCCAGTCGGATAGCGTGACGGAGAGCGCGGTGGAGAACCGCGGCCCGGCCTGGACGGCAGCGGCCCGGTCGGTCGGCACGGATCACGAAGGCGCCCGCTCGATAGCGCCGTCGGGCGTGACCTCGGTCACGGGCACCGGTCGGACCGCCGGCGGGGGCGTCGACTCGCGGAGAGGCGGCGACAGCAGCACCTTCTCGTCCCCGGCGCCGTCGGTCCGATCCCTGACCACCACCCTGACCACGATACAGTCGGTCGCCCCCCCGGCGGCGGCAGCCAACAATCCGGTCGTCCAGTTCCACCACCCCTTTCCCCCAACGCCGGCCTCGGCCATACCGGCACATCTCGCTCCGCCCGTGAACACGGCTGCGGGGACGCCGGGTCACCCCACCACGTACGCCACCGCCACCGCCAACAACCTGCTGACGGACGATGCGTCGATCCTGACGCTCGCCTCGTCCAGCAAGCGGCGCAGGCGCCGCTCTCTCGACACAGACGCCTCGGTCCGGGCCCTCGCGCCGTCTTCCCTCTGGGGCGGCAGCCGCGAGAGCCTACCGCTGAGCGTGCTGAGCGCCACCATCGACATGCCGGGCGGCCCCGCCACGCCCGGGCTGCATCAGAGCGGCAGCTCGAGAATGATCGGAGGCGGGCCGGTGGAGAGGACGAGCATCTACTCGGCCGGGGCCGGAGCCGGCCCGCCGTCGCAGCTGCTGCAGCCGGAGCGGACCAGCTTCTACGCCAGGAACGGCGGCGGCGGCGGCGGCGACGGCGGCAGCATCAGGAGCGGGCTGCTGAGCCACGGCCGGGCCGAGAGCGTGAACGGCAGCATCGGCGGGCTGGCCAGCCCGCTGGCCAGTCCGAGGGAGGTCACGGTGCCGGACCGCAAGGACGAGGCTGTCTAGCTATATCCCGGTGTGCTCTTGTCCGACGGGACGGAGGGCGGCGGCCTGGGACGGGCTTGCGGATGGCGGATTTCATTTCTGCCGCCATCCTTCTTCTCTGTTCCATTCCTGACGGGGTTTTACGGCTTCTCGACGTTACTCAGGGGGGGGGGGCATGGCAATGGGCCGCGGACATGGGGCCGGGCAGCACATGACGGAGGGGACATGGGGACAGGTCTCGGAGCATTCTGGCGGATATCCTATCAATCCTGGGGGAGCGGAGCGACTGACTGGCAGAACGGGAGGGTGGCCGTACCCATTTATTTCTTCCCCTTTCTTTCCTCTGGCATTCTTTTTCGTCATGCATACCCGCCGGTTTCGTTTCAGATGATAGTGCCGGACCGGAGCCAATACATCTGCCGTGTCCAATTGGCATCATGCATCTGCCGCCGATTGACCAGCCCGTGAGATATGTAGAGGGACACGCGGGGGTCGCGTCTGGCCAGCCCAGTGGTACGCGTACTGCGGGATGGCCAGCAGCCGGACGGTGGAACGCGCGGACGATTTCGATAGTTCATCAACCCCCGTTCGGCTGGGCGGATCAATTGCCTGCTGACTAGGGGGCCGTTCATCATGAGCTCATGCCCATCCACCACGGCCTTGTTCACGTTCTTTTCCGATTTCCGATCGGGGGGCCGACCGACTTCCTGACCTGATGAATCCAGGCCGGGTTGTAGCAGTGGTTTCGCTTGCATCGGCCAATTGCACATGTTGCCGAGCATGCACGTTTCATGTTTCAGCGCCGGTGAGGATCCATCTGGTTGGATGTCATTGATTCAATCCCCCAGCTCGTTTTCAGATCGTCAGCTCGCTTCGTAGCTCGAGCGCTTGTCTTCGTCCGAGGCGCAAGATAGAGCCGGGTCCCGTTCCCCCTCCACTGTGGTGCAGAGCACTCCCTCCCAGCAGCTGTGCCGAGTATTCCAGCAGCGACTCTATCTGATCAACAACAGCCCGGCCGCGATCTTGGTGCCACATACGCGGTCTTCGACATGGCACGCGATACTAGGGTTGAGGTTGACAGAGGGTGTTATCATCCGCCCCAGCAGCTGTGCGCCGAGTGCCCCCGGTCCTCTCCCCCAGCGGCCACGGTGGTCCCCCCCCGGCTACATCCCTATTCATGATGCTGGTCTGCGTGAGGACGTAGGTGAGATGAGAAATTCGCTCCCGAGAGCTGACATGGCCCCGTCATGTCGGGAAAGAGCAGGCTGGGGGGGGGTCCCTTTGGGTGTGTGCTATCCATCCCGGGGATGTGTCCGCCAGGCCCGGATCGCGCCTGCCTTGGCACTCTGCCGCTCCGTCGCTCCGCCTTCGCTCGCCACGCCCCATCAGCGCATCACAGTTCCAGCTGACGGCCACCCCAGCAGGAGGGATCCAATTCACGCTCCTCCCCAAGTTGGAAGCCCTCACTCAGCCAAGACGAGGCCCGTACCACCTGCACCACCTGCCCCGATCTCGATTGCTACCTTATTACAACATCCCATCATTACTGTCTATCCCTCAGAGCCCCCCACCCAGATCAACAACAGATAATCCAAGGATGAATCCAGCGCATCGCTACAGCCACCTTTACAACGGCCAGCTCGGTTACTACTTGTATTACCGCCAGCGCCGGCGCCACAACCGTCCATTGCCTTCCCGCCGCTCCGTCAACGCCATGCTCGCTGCCATGGCCGCATCATCGGCCGCGGCGAGTGTTCCCCCCCCTCCCCCTCCGCCACCCGACGGCCCCCTCCTCACGTTCCACCTCTTTCCATATCTCCCCTGCGAACTGCGGCAGCAGATCTGGGAGGATGTCTTCCACGAGCCCGGCATCCATTTTGCCCACCTCCGCACCAGGTCCTTCCACGAGACGATCACGAATCCGGACACCGAGGACGACAGCTGGGTGATTTGGCAGGACCCCCCGCCGTCCGAGCACGACATCACCGACATGGCCGACTTCTTCGACCAGGACCCGCCGGCCGAGGACTTTTCCCCGCCGGCCGGCGGCGACCCGGGCCTCGACACCGAGGCCCGCAGCCTCGCGGTGCTGCGGGTCGGACTGGTGATCGGCGACGAGACGTCGGCCGAGTTCGCGTCGTCGGCCAACGACCCGGCCACGCAGCCGGCGCTCCCGGCTGCGCTCGGGCCGCTCCTGCCCACCGACGAGAGCGCCGACCTGTCGTACCAGATCGTCCTGGACCTGGACCTGGCCCGGCTCGGCGCGGCCTGCCCGGACGCGGACCGGGCGGTGCGGCGGTGGGCGCGCCACAACCGGGGCCCCATCATCTGCAGCGACCTGGAGGCGGGCCGAGACGACCAGGGCCGGCCCCCTCACAGGCTGCTGGACCGCCTGCCCGAGGACGACGTGGTGTTCATCGAGTACGCGGAGATGGGCTGGTACCGGCGCAACTGGCGGATGCGGCTCAACGTGGTCTGCCCCGCCCTGGCCGACATCCGGCGCGTGGCCTTGCCCTACTGCGCTGAGTGGGACGAGAGCCGGGCGCTGTGCCTGTACTGCGCCCAGGTGCACAAGATGGGAGACACGTACCCGGTGCACCTGTATCAGTTCCTGGCTCGGTACCTACCCAACCTCGAGGTATTTTACTTTGTCGATCCCACTCCGAAGAGGACCGACACGGGAGAGTCTGGTACGTAATCTGTGAATTGTTTCAACGGTGAGGGCGGACTGAGGAGGCAGGCCTCCGGAGGGTGGCATCCGCCGTCTGGCTGACCAAACAACAGGAAGCGATATCTGGCGCGACCCCCACTACCTCAGCCGAGGCCGGACGTACTAGGAGGCGACCCCGGACCGGTGGGCGTTTGAGTCGGGGGTCGAGAACGCGGTCGAGTGGATCCGGCTCTCCTTCATGCAGTACGCGTACGACAGCCCGTACAGCCGGCACCAGCATCCGGAGACGGTCAGGTTTGGGATCCTCGTGCCCGAGCACACGCCACTGAGAGGGGCTGCTCGCGCCACCGACCGAGCGACAGAAAATGGGGCTGGTTAGGGGCAGTCGGGGTCTACGGTTGGATCGCCACTGCCATTGCGATTTGGAGAGGGCGGCGAGGATGACGATGAGGGCAGGGCCGGCGGTGAGGGCGGGAACGGACGCGGCTTCGAATTTGCGTTCACTATGGAGGAAGGGGCGGTCTGAGAGCTGCGACCGGGTGGAGGGACGTGTATCGGTGGCGTGAGTGTGGGGTGGGACATGGGATGGCCCGGACAGGCGGGTTACTGGCGTGGCCTCTGCTTCTCTGGCTCAGGTAACAACTGCGATCCGATGCGGTATGTCGTGGGGCGTGGGTGCGGGGTAGAGGATGGCATGGCACAGGTAGTACAGGTAGGCATCTGGTGGGTCCTGTTTTACTCCTCCTCGGATCGTATGAGAGCTGGACTGGAGGGGGGCATGTCGGGGGCGTGGGCGTGGGCGTGAAAGCACGGGGCAGGAGATGGGATGGCATCTTAGTTCAACCTGAAACCCCAGGCTGGGTCCGTGTAATTGATCGCTTGACTTGATGGTGGGATCGGGCGGCGGAGATCTGCGGGGGACGGTGCGGCGCGACTCGCTTGCGGCCTTGCCCTCATCCTCGTGCTCAGGTCCCCACGGTGCCTATCAGCTTGAGTAAGTTTAAATGCGAATGCGTGGTCACTGGCCTGCGAGACCGACAGACCGGCCTCTACCGTGGATGACTCCGCCGGCTGGTCTGACTTTCGGCTGGGAGGGCGGTCAAGTAGTGGTCCTGCAGCAGCTGCTGCTCATGGATGACCTCCCGAGCCTGGCCGGTCTGTGAGGCGGGAGGCGAAGAATCACGCGGGGGATGGCAACTGCCTCGGCAACTACTATTGATCCGCTGGCCACCAGCGTGGCTGGCCCATTGGTAGAATATGGATGATTCTGAAAGGAAAAAAGGAATCCGTGGCCGATCAGTGAGACGGGTAGAGAAAAGGGGAAGAGGAACCAGTCTCGATGCCGCGGGGTCAGATCGTGACTGCGTTGTGGGCGGGGGCGTTGGTGTTTCGGCGTGAGGGGGGGAATCGATTGTCTCTCTCTTGTTGGCCTCAAGAGTGCACCTCGGTTCCAGATGTGGCCTGGGTGATCAGCGACGGCAGAGTGTTGTTTCGGCGGGAGGGGTCGGATGGGGCTCGGATGATCAGCGACTCTGGAGTACCGGCAGAGATGGCCGTGTTTCGGGCTAAGAAGGTGTGGGGAATCAGTCGAGGCAAGCGACTCCGTGTCGTTGTCGGCACACGCGGCCGGGCGGGGGTCACTTGTCAGCTCCCCCTCGCCCAATCCTGTACTAGAGGGGGAGAGTAGCGGCCAGTCGAGTCTGACGGCAGCGAGCCGCTACCGGACTTACCGGAGGCACGCAGCTATTTGGCTGCTGATAACCTCCCGCTCGGCCGGTCCCGTATATAGTGTTCATCCTGGGCGGCTGCGCCGATCGAGGTCGAGCCCCTCCCCGGTCGATTGCCCGCACCCGCACGCGGCCGGGCTGCTCGCGAGTTTCCTCATGTCGGGCCAGTATGATACCAGAAATGCCATTGGCCGTGGCCAGCTGCTGACGAAACGGTTCTCGCCGTGACCAGGCTCCCCTCGTGGGCCTCGCGACTCTGGTCTGGGCCGGACACGGTCTGGGCCGTGCCACTCGAATCAAGGCCGAGCACTGCTGCTGCTGCTCTTTGCTGGCCGTGGTGCCCTTTCGCGGGCGCGAGCGGAAGCCAAGCAGGCCAGGCAGGGAAATATTATATTCGGAGGGCGTGTATCGCTCGGGGGAATATATACACTGCAAAGTCGCAGTTGTGTTGCGTGTGGGCATATTACCAGTCTACGGCTGGGTGTCGAGCAGAGCAGTCGCGGGGCCGCGTACCCACCACCTGGCGGTTGAAGAGCCGCGCAGCCGCGTGGTGATTTTTCGGGCCCGGATTACACCATCATATCCATCTAGCGACCTCGCTGCGTGCTCGTTCCTCGAGTCAGCTCCCATCCCTATCCTCGGCCGGGCTGACCACATGATGCGAGCCAGTCCCAGGACACTCACGGCGCCGCCGTCTGTTATCCAGCGGCGTTGCCGTCTGTTGACCTCCCCTCCCTCCTCTGACCCCGTCTGTTGTATGACCCTCCGTCTCTGACCCGGATCCTGTCTATCGATCTATCTGCAGACGAGAAATTCAGCCGCGTGCTCGGAAAACCCTCGGCTCGGTCCTTCCCTCAACCGGGCCGTGTTCGGTACATGACGTGCTCCACGCGCCAGTCCCAATGCTCTACGCATCCAGCACCCCGGTGCCCCGCCCCGCCCCCTCTGGTCGGCCATCTATTTACCGACCAGAGGCGTAGCCGCGCGCGCTCATTCCCCGAGCCGGCCCCTGTTCGAGCTCTCGACCGGGGGCCGGTTCAGGGATCGATGTACGTGCGCTGAATGCCGATCGCAACGCCCCGCTTACCCTTCCTCTACCCGCCCACCAGCCGCGCGGCCGCTTGCGAATTCATCGCACCCGGGTCCGTGATCTTGGCCGGGCCCGTCCACCGGCTCTTCAGCCAGCACGTGTCCGAGAGGGGCCCCGCCAGGTTGGCCCGGAACAGGACGCCGACGCACCGATTCTGGGCCGACCCAGGATCGGCGTGGTCGTTCAGCGAGGCGCAGGTATACATGCATTCGTCGAGCGAGTAGCTGACCAGGGACAGCATGTCGTGGTACGGACTGTCGGACCCGCATGCGATCTGGAAAAGGTGCTGGTCCGACCCGACTGAGATGTTGCGCTGGGTCGAGTCGAGACCGGGGCAGTCTAGCGGGAGCGTGCCGGAGGTGGGGATTGACAGGGTGGCGGACGAGGGCGGCGAGGGCCCCTGGGTGGGTGTACCTGCCGGGAGGGTGGGCGGCGGCGGCGTCGTCGTTCTGGGCTGCTGTGCCAGACCCTCTTGAAATCCCTGTCTGTTGTGCTCGTACCGATCAGTCGCGCGGTCGAAAATGTGTGACGGCGGTGGCTCGTCGGGGCCTATCTACCTCTACTCACATTCTCGCATTCTTCACCGCCAGGGCGCCGCCGACGCTCCCGCCCACGGCCGCCACCACGGTCACGACGACCAGGGCGAGCGCGAGGGCCGCAGTCATCGTTCGCATCCCCCATAATCGCCGCTCGGACAGCGGCACGATCTCGACGGCCCCGAGCGGGACCCGCCTGCTGCTCCTGGCGCCATCGCCATCGCCGCCGCCGCCGCCGCCGCCGCCGGCGTCACCGGCCGGAAGGGTCCGGTGGCGCATGACGGGCTCCGGCCTGCCGCAGTCCTTCTCGTCGTCGTCGCCTCCGCCGCCAGCCACGTAGCCCGGAAGATGGCTCTGACCAGGGACCACCTCAAGGCCGTTGTCGTCACCGCCGTACATGACCCGCAGCTCATCGTTGGGCCAGTACATGCGCGAGGACCTCGATAGGGAGCGAGGCGACGTGAGGGTTCGCGGCGAGCTCAGGGAGGTCATCTTGGATTCTGGCGAGGACGGGACTGCTGGCGGCAGGGCGGGTGGAGGCCGGGGGCGGCCCGGCGGCGAGATCGGAGAGGATTCCATCGCGAGCTGGGGTGGTGGCGGGTGTGCTCAATATCTCAGTTATGGAATGATGCGGGAGCGGGAGCTGCAGCACCGTCTGGGTGGCGCGATGTGCTTGGTCACGTTATACTATGTGCGCTCTCGAGGTGTATCGGATCCGTTTCCGGGCTGTATCGTTTTTGTTTGACAGGTCTGGTTCGTCTCGAGGGCATAGGGCAAGGTTGGGTCTGGCTCGAAGGAGGGGGAAGGGGGGGGAGGGTGTGAACAGCCATATGTAAGTCTACAGAATGCCTCATGGGTGGCGGCCTGTTGCAGACCGAGCCGAGGGGGCGGGGTTCGAGATGCGCCAGAGGGGGCCGGATCCGCCAGCCTGGAGGGGACAAGAAGACTTGGGTCCCGAGGGAAGCGGCCGATCGATGATCGGGTGGGCTCTTGGGCGCCACGAGGGACATGGCCATCGAGCAAGCGGGTGCGCGCGGGGACCGCGGCGCACCCATTTTCCCTCTCAGTTTCCCGACCGGGCCGAGGTCTGAACATGTTGGCTGTCTGTGATGTACGGCAGGGGAGGGCAGTTGTGATAGCGGCGGCGGCGGCGGCTGCGTGACGGGTCGTCAGCATGAGAGGGGTCCAGTTCAACATCAGGGCGGCAGGCACGCCGGTCAGTCCTCGGAAAGTCCAGAGCCGCTCCTCTCTCTCAACTGCGCTAGTCCAGACATGCGGCGGGGGCGGCAAATTCTCTCAAGGACAGAAGGAGGGGAAGGAGGGTGGGCGCTTGGGCGCCTGGGGGGCGGTCTCGGCCCCCACCGCGGCCCCCACGCGCCGTGTCATGTTTGGCCGGGTGGCCGGGCCGGTCGAGGGCCACGACCAAGGCAGTGAGTGGCGGCCGGCGATGTGGTGGTGGTGGTGGTCGGCAATGACGGGGGCGGGTTTGATAAATTAGAGTGCTCCCAAGGCGCTGGCGCCGGGGCGCCCTGTTCTTCACGGCCGATCACTCTGGCGCGAACGTCAAACGTTGTAGCCGGCAGACGGATGACCTGCAGAGAGTGGATGGCCAGCGTGGGGGAGGATAGGTCCCGGACGAGCATGCCTGTTTGGCACGCAGATAATACCCATACTTTCCGCGATCAGGCCGCGCGACCCTGTTCCAGATGATACATGCTGAGATGAATGCAGCACCCAAAATGGTGGATAAACTGTCGAACATCAATCGCAACGAGGCCACGTCTGATAACAAACATGGCGGGATGGGTGGATTGGTGCCGGAAGGATCCGACATCCTGGTTCGATGCTCGGCAAGATCTGGCAGGCGACCATGTCTTGTAAACTATATGTACCAGATGAAGAGAAAAGCTATGGCACGTCCCGAATCGATATCCTCCCCCCCCCTCGTGATCGCTCGTCCCGGCCCGTCGGTCTGCTCAGGGTGGTGGCGTGTCCAGGCCGGGCGTCTGTATATGGAGCAAGCATGCGACACCCGCCCTTGACTTCCTTCCGAGCGCCATCTATCAATCAAACCCGGCCCCGGCTGTCATTCGCCGTGGGCCCAGAACCGACCAACCCGAACGCCGCGCGGCACCGAGAGCAGCTACCACCACCCACCGGCGCCGCCGCTATGCCGCATCTTATTTATCTGGTCCATGTCGTCGCCCCCGTCACCCCACCCTTTTGGCTACCCCCTCCCGATCCGTCTATCCCAGCCATGGCAAAATGAGTCACCAGTAGAAGCACGCGATCATGAAGAGGGTGACGATGATGGTAATAGTGACGATGACGATGATGGCGAAGATGATGGGAATGACGTTAATGGGAATGAGGATGGGAATTCCGATGATGAGTAGTTCCTGGCCTGGCCGGCCACGGCTCGCCAGCCGCGACCCGCAAGCCCCCCGCGACCCGCTCATCCCTCGCGCACCACCTGCAGGCTCCCGCTTCTCGTCCTCGCCCGCCCGCCGGCGGCACTGCCGCCCCACCCGCCACCGTTCCTCTGCTGCAGCCTCGAGAACCACTCCAGCACGGTCTCGTAGCAGAGGACAAACTGCCTCAGGCTCTGCACCATGCTGATCCGCTGGCCGCGGAAGTCTTCCACCGTCCGCTCCACCAGGTCAACCGCGTCGTCGTGCAGCCAGGTGGTGTCGATGGGGACGGGCGTCGGGCCGCCGCCACCCGCGCTGGAGATGCTGAATCGGCGAGCGAAATGGGGGGTCTGCGGGACAAAGTACTCGGGCGCGGGATTCGGCGAGATGGCATCCGAATCCGTCATGGTGACGTCTTCGGCCCCCCCCTCTCCGTCGCCCCCCCCGCCGCCCCTAGCCTGGTGATTGGCGGCGGCGGCGACCGCCAGCCGCTGCCTCTTCAGCATGTCGACCACGCTGTCGACGGTGCAAAACGTGCCGGTGCGGCCGCACCCGGCCGAGCAGTGGACCAGCATCGGCCGGACGCGGGCGTCTGGCTCGGGCTCATCTTGCCAGGAGATGGCCGGCGGCGGCGGAGCCGCCGCCGAAGCCAGGGGCGGGGTCGGCACCAGGTCCATCGCCATCGAGTCCCGCCGCGACACGGCCGGGCTGCTCACCAGCGACGCCGTCTCCATCGGCAACGCCGACCGCTGCATCACGTTGGCGAGCTCGACCAGGCCGAGCAGGTGGCTTGGCTGGGCGGGCGCGCCAAAGTCTGGCCACGCGGTGTAGTGCAGCTGGGTGATCTCGCGGATCGGCGCGAACGGGTGCGCGGCGTGCGACAGCGCGAACTTGCGCAAGATCACGTGCGGGGGCTCGGCCGGGGGAGGGCCGGGGGCTGCCGGCGCGGACGGGTCCGGGGTGATGGTCGTGTTCGCCCGTCGTCGTCCGAACGGTTCCGGGAAGAAGGTCGAGGACGGTGGCGTGGTGGAGGTGGCGGCGGCGCCGGCGGCGACGGTCGATTCGGCCCGGTGGTGCTTGTCGAACTCGAGCGACACCTTCTTCTCCGACAGGAGCTTGAGCCGGATCGATCCGTATTCCTTGGCCCGCCAGTACGCGTGGCACTTGACCTGGCCGCCCTCGGACTCGGCCGTGAGCATGACAATGACGCGGATGTCCTGGTCCCATACGACAGACCAAAAGTCCTACGGCAGACGTATGCCCAAGGTTAGTGATGCTGCAGATGACAACAAGGCCTCCGGCTCTTATCTTGACGGGGGGGGGTTCCAAGGGCAGAGAGGGCGGGAGGAGGAGGGGGAGTAGGAGGGGGGGGAGGGGGGGGCCGGGGGCGG
>JAOYNC020147508.1:0-19676 GCA_025802115.2 Bertia moriformis
CCGTAGGTCGGCGCCCCGCTCTTGAGCTGCGAGGCCATGATGACCCCGCCCAGCCCGGCCAGAGTGCCGCTGACCATGTAGACTAGTCGGTAGATTCGGCGAATCGGCAGCCCCGAGAGTCGGGCCGCCTCCGGGTTGCCCCCCACCGCATAGATGTACCGACCGAGCACGGTCCGGCCCATGATGACGTGGGCGAAGCCGTAGAGCAGGAGCATCAGGAGGACCGCGTTCGGCAGGTAGGGGAGGTCCTCACCCCGGCCCAGCCAGATGAACCGCTCGGGGACCTGATTGATGGACTGCCCGTCGGCCAGGATGTAAGCCAGGCCGCTGGCGACGAGCATCATCGCCAGGGTGACGATGAACGAGGGAATCTGGAAGAGGGTCACCATCAGGCCGGAGAACAGGCCGGAGGCGGAACAGGCGAGGATGCCCGCCAGCCCGCAGAGTACCATCCCCGCCGCCGAGGCCGACTCGCCCCCGGCCACGTCCCGGATCAGCCGGGCCGTCACCACGGCGGACAGGGCGATCAGGCTCCCGACCGACAGGTCGATGCCGCCGGTGATGGGGATGACGAGGCCGCTCAGTCCAAACGCGGTCGTCTGATACAGGCCGGGGAAGAAGGCGCGCGCGAAGCGGAGGATGTCGGCCGGATGCATGCGCTCGAGCCGGCTGTTGAGGTGGCGGAGATGGGGCTCGGTCAGAGAGATGGCGGGCCGGAGGGGGGTGTCGGCCGGCTGGACGGGCTTTTTCTCGGTGGCCATGGCTTTGAAACAGGTCAATGCGCGAGTCAATGCGCAAGGTCAATGCTCGAGGTCAACAAAAGAAAGTGGGCACAAACCGGCCGGCCTTTTATACAACTTGTGCTGGCCACGCATGGAAAAAAAAGCAAGAGGGGCGGTAGTCCGAATCAAAGGACATGTCGCCATCAAGCCCCCTCTTGTCGTGATGTGTGTTGGGGGCCGGCACGATCCGCCAATCGGCCGATCAGAATACCACGCCAGGGACAGGCTGCAGGGCTTTTCTTTCTGGCAGGGCGAATAGACCGCGCACAGCACAAGGTCTGCCATTTTTTTTTTTTTTTCTGCCTTTTTCTTTTCCTTTTTTTTTTCTTTCTCCGGCTATCCGGCCTGGGATCCTTGTCGGTCGCCGACCCACCGACATGGATCATCTGCATGCCTCCGGCGCCCACATGTGGCATGTGACCCCCTTGTGAGGAGACGTCGGCTCCACAGCCGGGGCGCCCGGGGGCCGACGTGACCACATGCGGCTGATGGGCCGGCTTCGCCGCGCCCGAGACAGCATAACTATCCGTGCCGACAGCAAGACGGGCCGGGCGGCGGCGGCCTGGTAAACTGGCTTCACTGACAGCTTCTAGCCACTGGCCGCCACCTCGGCAAGGAAATCACCCTAGGCATTGATATAGACCTCGATCTTATTCGGGAGCACGATACTGCCGAAAACCTCAACCCCAAGTTCCTCCCCGTCCTTCTGCTCGTCATCAGCATTATCGCCATCGTCGTTGGCAATATCGCTATCGTCATTAGCAATATCGCTATTATTATTGCTCGACGGATACTTAAAGAAGTGATTCGCTCGCTGGGCTTATCTCTTTATACATATGACACAACTCGACTCTCATTCTACTAACTAGTACTCGCGGCCCGTCCTACTCAGGGAAATCACCCTGGGCATTGATATGGACCTCGATCTTGTTCGGGAGCACGATACTCCCGAAAACCTCTACCCCAAGTTCCTCCCCGTCCTCCTCCCCGTCCTCCTCCCCGTCCTCCTCCCCGTCCTCCTGCTCGTGCTCAGCAATGTCGCCATTGTCATTGCTCGACGGGTACTCAAAGAGGTGACCCGCCTGCCAGGCCGATCTCTCCATGACCTCGTTGACCCACTGTTGAATCCTGGCCTTGTCCTGATCCTCGGTTTCGAGCTCTTCGGTCTGGGCCTGGAAGAAATCGTCCCTTTGTCTCAATAGCTTAACGATCATGAACGAGTCGTACCATGTAGGCTGGTCCGGCTGCTCCTCCGGGTCGCCGTTATAGCAGAATGCCGCGGTCGCCTGCAGGCCGTTGTGGGTATGCGTATTGATCCAGTGGGCGGCGCCTTCGGCAGAGTCGCGGTTCTCAAAAATCAGGACTGCATATCCGATTGGGCGGCCGGCCTTGGGCAGGAACTCGTCGATGCTGGTGATCGATGAGAACAGATACACCCCAAGAGCATGGTAGAGCCAGAAAATGATGTCGTTCCGAAGAATGGTGCTTCCCGGGACGAGGTGGAAGCCCTGTACGACAAGGCGGCGGCCGCTGGCGTTTGCCTCGGCAACGATACGGGCCCTCTCGTCAAGGTTCTGGTCGTTCTGGTCCATTGCTGCTGATTTAGGGCCAGGCCATGGGCAGGTGTCAGTCGGGCGGCCAGCTGGGTAGCTGGCAATCAAGACAGCACGACAGGACAGGGCAGGGACAGTTAATCTCACCTTCTCTTGCTTTGATGCGCGAAAACCCAGGGGCAGAAGTTGTTAGGGGGTGTCTGGAGATGGGGTCGGGCTGTCAGTCGGGCAGTTGGCTGGGTGGCCAGCCATCGTGACAGCGCGGCAGGACAGGGCAGGGGACGGTCAGTCTCACCTTGGCTTGATCTGAAGGACTACAACCTCAAGGCAGAAGTGGTTGGAGGGTGTCTGGAGATGGGGTCGGGCTGTCAGTCGGGCAGTTGGCTGGGTGGCCAGCCATCGTGACAGCGCAGCGGGACAGGGTAGGGGATGGTCAGTCTTACCTTGGCCACAAGCCAGTGGCGGCAGTGGTTGGGGGGGGATCTGGGGATGGGGTCGGACTGTCAGACAGGCTGGCTAGGTGGCCAGCCATCATGACAGCGCGGCGGGACAGGGCAGGGGACGGACAATCTCACCTTGTCTTGCTGGGCAACAAGCTACGGGTGGGGGGGGGGGTAGTGAGGAGGGAGAAGAAGACCGGGACGGGAACTGGGATGGGCAAGGGGCATTTTATACCCGAGCGGTTGCACAAGAGATAATACTAGTGAAGGAGCTAAGGAGGGCAGTGGACAGGGAGGAGGGGGAAATGACGTGTGAGTGGCAAAATGGACATGCACGTGGGCCGTGGTGGGTCCTGAACGGCCGTTCTCTGCTCGAGCCCAAGCTGGAGTCAAGATCCATCTGAATTGTAAAAAGGATCGTGGCTCGGATGCATATTTATGGCTTTGTAGTTTCCCCCACGAATCCATTCCTTGCTTTTCAAAGCTGGCCGTAGTACCTCCTGTTTCCAGCGACATGGTTCCTTTACTTGGCCGTGGCCGAGGTCCTGATCTTGATAGCAACCAATCTATCTGCGGCCGCAGAGACGAGGACGGCGCCCGTAGAATCCACCCACGATCTGCGATCAATTTCTGCCATCCACCTCGACCTCGACTGAGCGCCGACCCCGGCCTCGGCCTCGACCTCGGCGGCGGCGGCGATCGTGGCGGCGGCCCCGATGGCCTCGATTAGTCTCTGGGCCAGCTGAGGCGACGGCTGCAGAAACGCAGCCAATGGCGGTGGCGGCGGCGGCAGCGCCGGCAACCCTGCTGGCCAGAGGTCGCGTCGCCTCGCGTCGGGATGCTGATATCGGTTGTCCAGCGGCTGGAACTCGGCACTATATCAATATGGCTTGGCCAGCTTGGCCACGCTGATACCGGCAGGCAATAGCGGTGGCCGGTGTGGCGACCCCGATCGCCAAGCTCGCCTCTATCACGACATGGACCTCCTTGCCCAGCCATGGCGATGGCCTCGAGCGGTGGCCGCGCTGGTTTTCAATAGCTCACCTCTCTCACAATATCGACCGCTCTCGGCCAGTGATGGCGCCGCCGGCGATCGCCGGAGAAGATGCTCGCCATGTGGCTCCCTGGTGCCAGACGGGACCGCCTGCACCCCCTTACTCCACGACCTGGGCCGGGCTCTGACCCGTGCGCCCGCGCCTAGCAGGTGGCAAAAGGCAAGGAGGCAAAAGGCAGGGAGGGGAGGGACCCACCCCACACTGAGCATAGATACCCCTCCTCGAGCCAGAAAACTCCCGCCGTCTCTCTTCCCCCAAACACACTCAACTTGCAGACGCTCTGGACTGTACCCCTCGCCGCCGGCCACCGGCCTACCGCACCCTGCCCCCGAGTCGGATCCCGTCCTCAATCTTGCTAGGTCGGTACGCGTCCACCACTTTACTGGCCCCGTCGCTGACACCGGTCCAAGACGGAACGCGCCTGCTCCCGTGTTCTAGCCACGGACAGCAACCGCTCCTGCCCCTGCTCCCGCTCCGGACCGAACGCCGTCGCCGACACCTGATACGGCGAGGCCCGCCCGACCGTTCCCACTCTCATAGCCATTCTCAACTCCGCGAACCCCTCCGACTGCGAGGATGACGACATACAAGAAGTACGTCAGGTTCATGATCGGACCCGTCCGTATCGAGGGCGTGGCCAATCATGTCATGCTATCGAAACGGCTCCGCCGCGACAAGGATCAGGAAGAAATCGCGGCCGGCCTGGCCTGGTTGGAGTCCAGCCGGCAGTGGTTCCCCACGCTGGGAGTCATGAGTTCGGACAATAAGCACGTTTGGGAGGGTCCTGGTGTCACTATCCGCAAGCTTGGCGCGAAGCCGGTTGACCAGAAGCCAGCTTATCCCCCGTCCTACATTTGCCAGGCCATGGCCAATGGAGATCGAGAGGCTCTGGAGGCTTCCTCTCAGCCGGACCTTCCCGCCTACTCCGAGAAGGGGAATGATGAGGAGGGGCGAGATGGCGGTTGTGGGGTCGGGTCGGCTTGTCGCCTGTTGTGGCAGAAGATCTGCCGCAAGGCAGGCCGCCGAGGACTGCCGGCCGAGGCTTGATCCCATGAGGCCCAGGCCCGCACCCAGCCTCTTTACGACCATGGACCGACGCGGCAAGATTCGGGGTGCAGTCCGACGATCGGCTGGCCTGCAGAGGGTTCGGGGGACTGGAGAGATCAAGGCGACAGGGGGGTGACTGGGGATAGGCACGGCGCTCAGGATGGCGGTGGTCGGGACTGGGTATATACATGGCCAGGGTTCGAGTTCCCAGTTCGAGGAGGAGGGACGAGGACGTATTATCCAGCCGACCTCTGGCATGACGTCGAAACCGCATCGGACCATAGTTTAAATGTCTGCGCGCCACTCCGCATCCATTACCCCGCTGCACCCTCGAGCCTCATGATACTTGGCCTGACATGACGGCTTATCCATCTCCCCATGGGATTGTGCCGTTGATGTCGCCCCAGGAGCCCCCCTGCGCCGGACTGGTTCTGTTATTTGCCATGCAGCGGCCGAGCAAGACTCGGTAGAGAAAGAGCAGACCGACCAAGAGGGAAAAGAGAAGGAAAAGAAAGCGGCGGCCGGGTCCGATGCCGGTTATCGATTCCGGCGCCGGCCGGCAACACCACTACCACCGCCACCACCACCCTTTGAATGCCACTCCTGCAGTTCTTGCGTACGGAAAAATCGGGCAGGAATCCCGAGGTCGGCTGGGGTCGGTCGAGGCCAGGCAGGCCTGTTAACAATCGTCGTATCCCCCTAATGTCCTCGCACTTCACAGACGCCTTCCCTCGAATACCACACCCTCGAATGCCACACTTGAGTTGACACTTCTGCATGCATGACAGGTTTCGACCAGAAGCGCCGGGATCTATACGCTCTACGGGCAAGAGACCAAACGAGGAGGCTCGGTCTACGAGTGACCATGCCGGACCAGCACTCCATCTTCCAACTGACTGTTCAAATGACTATCCTGGACCAGCTAGCCTGCCAAATTCGACCGGCCCCCCTCTACCGCTCCATTGACACCACCTTGACATCATCCGGCATCCGGGTGATGCATAGCTCGCTGCAGAACTCGGACCACGCCCCGCTGGTAGCATCTGCGACCGCCTGCTGCAGTCCGACCCCATAGCGGGCCGCGTACTCGGACTTGACCTGCACAAAGTGGACGGGATCCCAGTGGTATCGCACCAGCCGCGAGATGAGCAGCTCGCGTCGGAGCGGATCCTTGCGCGATGCTGTGAGGGCGTGGTGCAGCAATACGGCGTCGCGGACGGGCCGATTGATGATTCCGTTGAGGACGTGGACGAGAAGCTCTCCCTGGGAGGATGTTAGGCCTCATGTGGGAACACGACCACGGAGGGCAGCGAACAGGAGGGTAGCGAACAGGAGGGCAGCGAACAGGAGGGGAGGCGGGGGGCGGAGGGAAGGCGGGGGGGGACGGGGGACGAAGGGGGGACTCGAAAGAAGAGGAGACGGAAATGGAATAATGTGGAAGGGGGGACTCAAAAGAAGCAGACGGAAAAGAAATAATGTGGAAGGGGGCACGGAAACCGGAAAAGAAAAAGAGAAAAACACTGACCACCAGGTTGCCGCTCTTCTTCAGCGCGTCCCGCGCAAAGTTGGACCCATGCGCTCGCTCATACAGCTTGAGGACCTCGCGCAGGTGGCCGTCGCTCCGCCTCATCACGATGGAGATCATGCTGCTCTCGCCCCCATGGTGAGCCCGCACGGCCCGGTACAGATCTTGGACGTCTCGATCGACCGCTTCGTAGTCAAGCCCGTCCTCGTCCTCGACCCTTCCCTCTTCCAGCACCATCATCACCGCCTTCTTGAACTTGTCCTCCCGCAGCTCCGTCCGCATGCACCGGACCAGACTGTTGTCATACTTCTTATCCGAGAAGCTGGCCTTGATCCGAGCGATCTCGTCGTTGGTGCGGCCGAACAGGGACTCGATCAGGAGCTCGCGACGCGTCTTGTCCGACTGGTACCAGAAGTTGGCCCAGTACGCCTCGCCCTCCCATTTGCCCAGAGCGGTCGCGTAGCAGGCCTTCATCAGGCTCGGGTCATCATCCTTGAGCCGGGCCCGGATGTGCTTGGCCACGTTGACCCCCTTGCGGTCCGGCCCGGTCTTGACCAGAGCCTTGTACTCGGCGCGCAGCTCCATCACTTGGCCGTGGGTGAGGCCGGGCAGGATCTCGATCAGGGGCAGGACGTCGGGCCGTCCATCGCCCCGGAGCGCGTTGGCGATCCGGGAAGCGATCTCTTCGGGATCGTGGAAGCGGGCGTGCCGGCGCCGGATTCCGTTGCGCTCATCGTCCGAGGCCGAGAGCGCGTCCATGTAGTAAGATGGGATGCCGTCGCCCCCCCGCGGCCGCGACGCCCCGAGAAGAGGCGACGGCAGCGGGGATGCCTGCTGCCACGTGCCCCGGTATGCCTCGAGAAGGGGGGATGGCGGTGGCCCCTGTCCCGAGCTGGACGAGTAGGCCAGGCTAGCCGAGTGGTGGGCCGTCTTGACCGTCAGGGTCGAGCCGCGAGGACGGGACTGCTCCCGAGCGTGATGCTGCTGCTGCTGGTGCGGGTCGACGGTGAGAACGGACGGAGCCGACTGACGGGGGTCGTCGCCGTACAACGACCGGCCGCGCGCGTGCTGCTTCTTGAGAATACCCGCCACCGTGGGGGAGGAAGGGGACGGTGGATCGCGTGGCACGTTGCCGTACTTGACGCCGGCGGCAAGACTAAGGTCGCGCTCCCGGGATCGACCGCCGCCGTCGGCCGCGTACGTAATTGGGCTGTCTCCGTAGGTCGGATTGTGGCCTCCGGCCGGGGGAGCGGCAATCGCGAGGGCGCCCGGCGCGGCGCTGACTGCGTGTCGCTCCGGACCTGGAAGCTTCCCGTACGCGAGGTCGTCTTCGTCATACCGGTCCCGGTACCGGTCCCTGGTCCCGGCCTGGGACTGCTCTCGGCGTCTCCCAAGTTCCGGCGGGGGGTAGTATGGTTCGAACACTCCGGCGCTCGCCCGTGGGCTGCTGCTGCTGATGCTGCCGCTGCCGCCGCCGCCATATCGGGACGACCTCCTGGGAGAGGATGGCGTCCCGTGGCCGAATGACACGCCGGGATTCAGCCGAGCCATCTCGTCCTCGGGCAGCTCGTGCGCGCCCGTGTAAGCGTTCACGATGATGGGAGTCTGCGATGGTGGTGGCTGGCTACGGTCGCGGCGGGCGGCCAGCAGCGCGTCGCGGTCCAGGCGGTAGTCTTGGTTGTAGTCGTCGTCGTCGTCTCTTCGTCTGGGTCGAGAGGCGGCCGATTGAGCGCGGTGGCGGCCTCGGTGGTCATCGTGGACGTTGAGCGACATGGGAACGTTTTTATCTACGCACGGCAGTGGAGCAAGAAACGCAGTTGCAGCCTGCAGGCTCGGACAACCGGCAGAGAAGAGGAGTGGCCGGCGGAGAGGGCGGAGAAGAGGGAGAGTCGGTCGTCAGGTGGTGTTGTCGATAGCTTGGTAGCGCACAATCCTGGGGCGTGCAGCAGTCATGCATGCTGGGGTCGATGCCGGGGTGCTGGTGCTGAAACGCGGCAGCGAGCGAGCCGGCCCTTGTACTCTCGCCCTTGGCCATTTCATCACTGATCGACTGGCCGAGTGGGTCGCTTTCTCGGTGATGTCTTGGACGAATTGGAATCGACTGCCAATCTGACAGCTATTGTTCTGCCTTTGTGTTGCGGCCCAGCTTCCACAGCAGACCAGCTGAGCAGGGCGCATGCCGCGGCCAGCCCGAGCCAGGGTGGAAGGACGAGGCGGCCGCCGCAGGGCATGCCAACAGCGAGGACGCCAGGCGACGCAAGGCTATGCAGGCCGACGCAAGGCTATGCAGGACGACGCAAGGCGACGCAAGAGTGCAGCAGCTGACCATTCCATGGTCTGCCGCCGTGGCCGCCGCTGGCCTTGTGGCTGGCTACCACTGACGTGGGGTAGCATCGGTGGTGGGTCTGCGGGCTGAGGTGGGTGGAAGGAAGATTTGAGGAGCTGAGTGCTCCGTCACGCGACATTACACAGCTGGAGTTTCGCCGCCGTTGTATGAGGGGGTATCTGAGGCCAATTCCCCGGCCGGGCTGTCCCACGGATCCTCCGCCACCGGTCTGCGTCCGAGTGCGACGGTGATACAGAATTGAGGGAATGAGGCAGGGTCGGGTTGTGGCTGGGCAAACTGTGGCGACCAACCCCACTGTGGCGCTGTGGCCACCTTTATTTCTGATTGGCTGCGGTAAGAGAGGAGGCCCTGCCATCCCAGGCCGTGATCTCTCGGCCCTCTGCGGATCTCTGGGCACTCTCGGCCCCATGGTGATCTCTCGGCTCTCTGCAGATCTCGCCCTCTTATTTCCCCTGCCCGCAGGAAGCTTCGACCTGGATTGAGGCGATTAGCCATCAAGATCCACACACGTGTCCCTGTTTACTTGACTGCCAAGTCCCTGTTTACTTGACTGCCGAGTGCCTGTTTACTTGACTGCCGAGTCCTTGTTTACTTGACTGCCGAGTCTTTGTTTACTTGACTACCGAGTACTTGTTTACTTGACTGCCGAGTGCCTGTTTACTCAACTGCCGAGTGCCTGTTTACTCAACTGCCGAGTCCCTGTTTACTCAACTGCCGAGTCCCTGTTTACTCAACTGCCGAGTCCCTGTTTACTCAACTGCCGACTGCCGGCTCTTGCCGTCGCTTGAGCAGATGCCATGTCGACAAGACATCAGCGCCTGCCTCTTTCTGGCTGGCTGCCTCATATGCCGGCTGCCTTCCCAGCTCCGCCTGACTCCGAGTGCCCCTTCCCTGGAGGGAGTGGACGGCACCTTCCGAGACCGAGCACTCGCACTTTCCCAGATCAAGCTCTAGCCACTCCGAGAAAGCGCATGCGGCCTGCAGCCGGCCAGACTGCCCGCCATACGGGCACAACGACATGAGCGGAAGGGACAGCTCTGGCAGGCATCCCAACTGCTTCCGCAACCCCCCATCCATATTCTTCTCTCGTGTTCCCAGCAACCTTCCCCCCGCCCATCCCACCAGCCGAGCTCCAAACGGCCGGTTTCTTTCCTCCCTCCCATATCATCATCACCCAGCATTATAATCATCATCATACCACTTTCGCGTCCTCCAATCGCCGGTTGCCAGGCGCTTCTCCCAAATTTCCAACACACCCTTTCGTTTCACAGCAGAACCAAAATGGCGGCGCCGATCCGCAAGCTCCTGTTGGCTCTCCTGCCGCTCGGTATCCCAGCGGTCCTGGGATTGGCTCTCTGCCCTCCCGGGTACGACAACGCGTCGCCCAGCCCCTGTGCCGCTCCCCTCCCTCCCGTGGGACCATTCCTGGGGAACCCCGGCTGCGGCTTGCCTGTCTACGACAATCACGCCGACCACTCGGTTCTCTCTCTCGACTTGGCCGGCCGCAGGCGGACCTTTGGCGGCAGACGGGAGTACCCGGGCCAGATCGTGTACTTTGACATCAGCTACTTCCCCTCGGGCGCCTACGGCACCGTCGGACTCGGTACGCCTTCCATCTGCAACGTCGTCCTGCTCGACACGGATGCGGATCATACTTGGATCCTGGACTCCGCCGCGGCTGAACAGGCATGCCGAGCTGCGGAGAAGCTACATGGCGTCGAGTGGGAGACATGTGGGCTTGCCTGTAAGTCACCCCCCCCTCCACCCCCGCCAGTAGGACACCGGCTTACCACTCCCGACGATGACGACAGACAATCGGCTCGAGAGCATGACCAGCCACCTGGTCTCGAGGCAGGGCTTCCACCTCACCTACTGGGATGGACAAGACGTGCGCGGCGACTTGGTCGAGGACTCCCTCGCGGTTGATTCCAAGAAGATGCCCTCGTGGAGGTTCGGCGCGGCCAACACCATCACATCGATACAGGGTCGTCTCGGTCTGGGAGTCGGGTCCGGGTCCGACTCCGTCCTGGACAACCTCGAGTACAATGACTACACCCGCCGCCACGCCTTCAGCATGTTCCCATGCCCGTCTGACGACCCGGAGGAAGCCCGCCGGGTGGGCGGCGATTCGGACGCGGTCATACTCTTTGGCGCCATCGATACCGGAAGGTTCCTTGGCTCGCTGGCCATGATTCCTCTGCTCCCGGGTACCTTTGGCCGGACCGGCTGGACCGACTCTGACGGCGACATCCGGCACTACGCCGTTCCCCTCGCCGAGATCGAGGTCAAATCGCTCGGCCATCGGGACGAGATCAAGTCAGCCCGCATCTCGGGTGTCCTCCCGGTCCCGGCCGTCCTGGCATCGGCATTCCCATATCTACTCGTGCCCGACCTGGCCGCGAGGAACATTTGGCGCGCGTTCAATCTTCCGGTGTGGCGGAGCAACTTCACGTTCGGGGCCGACATTGCCTTTGTCGACTGCGCGGCCGCCCAGACGGATGGAGACATGTACGCGCTCACCATCGTGCTCGGAGGCGAGGATGGAGGGCCGAGGAAGGAAGTGGTGGTACCTGTCTCGAAGCTTGTCCTACCTGTCCATGTGATTGGGATCATGGTGGAGCGACATCTGGGCTTCGGCATGGCCGCCCACGACCGCAGGGCCTTTATCCGCGCGCTCCTCGCCGGCGTCCGCCGGGTCACCGGGATCGAGGATCTCTGCCTCTTTGGCGTCATGCCCACCCGAGTCTTCTTCCCTCATACCTTTGACAACTTTGCCGTTCTCGGCGTGCCCTTCTTCAAAGCCGCCTACCTCTTGTTCGATCAGGAGGGCGAGGAGGTAGGGGTCGCACAAGCAAACCCAACCCCTGCCACTTCGAACCGCGATGACGGCGACGACATCGACGACGACGACGACGACGACGACAGACGCGGCAGAGGCGGCCGCCGCGGGAGAATCGTCCCGCTGGGGGCGGGAAGAATCCGTGGTATCGCCCGAGTGCACGGTGTCCGGTCAGTCGACAAGAGCGAAGAGGGCGGAAGCCATACCGCAGTCGAGATGAGGGATGTGCAGGGTTGGGCCGTGCGACGGGAGAAGAAGGAACCAGAAACCGCCGGACAGGTCGGCGACTTGTAGACGCATCTGTCAGGAGGAGGTAACGCCGAGTCGTTGCTGAAGAGAGGGTATTCGGAAGATGCCTGTTTTGCAGCCTTGGCTTTTTTGGAGGGGGGGCTTGTCTCCTGTTGTTATTCATTATCGGTATCCATGTATACTTTAGTCAGTTTCCTTCCGTCTGTTCTAGACAGACACTCCTCAATACAAGCACCCTAGATTCGCTTAATCACGGCCTGGCCCAAGATGAATGGTGATGACTGGCCCATGGCCCAAGTAGAAGAAGATAACACAAAGGCATCCATTTGGCCAAGATTGATAGTGACGACAGGTCAAGGCGAGAGAGAGGGGACTTGACCATGGATGGATGGACGACCGAGGTATGGATGCCGAGACAAGAGGTGATTTATCGAGTTTACTGTGGATACACGTGATCCTCCCGATCATCCTTTCATGCTCGATTGATCCCCGTCTATCTTTGCCCGCCCAGTCTGGACTTTCCTGCCCGGCTGGCCCATCTCCATCCGTCCTGGCCCGCCTGACACCCCGCTCTCGATTCATGCCTGCTGCCAACCATGTCAGCCGAGCGGGCGAGCACGATTGCGCCAGGGAGACAAGCAACAGCAACGACCGAGGCATGTTCCCAAGCTGAGACTAGGAAGGCCAGGAAGAGACAAGACGGGGCATGGGAAGCTTTGGCCGAGTGGGCAGACCGCCCAAAAATATAGGGAAGCGGCGGCCAGGGACCAAAAGGAGAAAATGATGGCCCGAGTCAGGTCAGCCTTGATCGCGTGGCCAAGGACAAGGTAAACTGTGGCAAAGCGCCGCTTTGTCCAAGTAAGGCTTCACTTCGACGTGTCAAGATACGACCGGACCAAATAGGCCCTCTGTTTGCCGAGAGCTGCCAGGGGCACCGCTTCCAGCCAGGCCTACTCCTCCGATGGCGTGTAGGGTTTATCAAGTTTGCGCCCCTCATCAACAGCGGCGGCTACGGAGCCCATGTCGGACTTGCTGTTCTCGTCGGCGGTGGATGGCCGGAGCATCCGCGAGCTTGGCATCCTGTGGCCGGCGGTGGCCTCATCGAGCTCGCGCTCCTCTATTGGCGGCGGCGGCGGCAGAGGCAGAGGCGCTATCGTGAGCATGCTGTTCTCGTCAACAGCGGCGGCGGAGGCCTTATCGTGCCTGTGCTTCCTGTTGCCGGCGACGGCCTCGTCATGCTTGAGCTTCTCTGTCGACAATAGCCGCGGAGGTGATGCTGGGCCTGCTCTTGTCATCCACGGCGGCTGCAGAGCCCTTGTCGGGCGGACTTAAGCTTCTCGTCGGCTGAGGCAGAGAAGACCTTGGCGGGCTCGCGCTTCTTGTCAGCCGCGGCGGCGATATCGGAATTGCATTCTTCTGGACGGCGGCAGCTTCATCAGGCCCACGCCTCCTTACTCGCAGTAGCCACAGAGCCGATATCAGGCTTACGCTTCTCGCCGACTGCGGCGGCAGAGGGCTTCTCGGCCGGTAAACATTCGTTTCTCGTGTGTGTATTTATCGCCGCGCTTTCTCCCGAAAGTTCATATCGGGCTGCTTTCACCTACTTACCTCGGTACATGCTGGTGATAGGCAGAGTGAAAGAACCAAGGTTGAGGCTGCGCTTGCCAGACGGAGGGACCTGTCGAGCTTCCGGGGACTGGCCCACTCGGCGGAGATTGGGGCTCCTCTCCCTGCACCTACCTACATTTGGCTTGGACTCGAGAATGGCATCTTGGCCAAGTCTCGGAGGGGCCGCCTTTGAGGGAAGCCGAGGGAGGTCAAGGCCTCGATGATCCGGCTGAAAGCCTTTGCCGTAGACACAGCCTACTTCCAGACCCTCTCCTCATTTGCGGGGTTTGCGCTCCTCGTCGACGGCGTCAGTGGAAGCCTTCCTGGGGCCGGTCTTCTTGTCGACGGTCGGTACGGCGGCGGCGGCGGCGGCGGAGGCGTCAGACCTATGCTTCTCTATGGACGGCCGGACCCAAAGCTTATTGAACTTGCTCCTCTCGTGGACGGCGAGGGTGGTGAAGGCCGTCCCGGGCTCGCGCTTCTGATAGACGGCGATGACGGCGGCAAATGGTCTATTGTACTTGATCTCCCAGTCAACGGAAGTTGTTCCTATTCTTTCTCGCGTGCTCTGGTCCCGGTGCTGACCTCGGACTGGACCGCGCGTACTTGGCCGCCGCTCTTTCACCCATTTTCCGAGGAGTAAGTCGAGATGCAATCCCGACAGATGGCCCATTTCTCGTCGACGACAGCGGCGGCAATCTTATCGGACCTACGCTTCTCTACCCACGGCGGCGGAGACAGATATCGGGCCTGCTCTTCTCGTCGACACCGACGGCGGAGCGAAAATTATCGGGTTTACGCTTCTCGTTGCCAGATCGGAAATACGCCTTTCTATCTATGGCGGCTGCAGAGGAGCGGAGGATATCGGACTTGCTGTTGTCGCCGACGGCGACGGCACCAGGGCGCTTATCGAGTTCAAGCTTCTCGTCGAGGGCAGCGGCAGCGGCATGTCAGACCTACACTTCTATATCCACGGCAGCGACGGCGGCAGAGCCGTATATCGGGTTTGCTCTTCCCGTCGACGGTGGCGGAGGGCTTAACGGACCCAGGCCCCTCCTCAACGTCGACGGCAGCGGTGGCGGTAGTATTATCAGGCCCAAGCTTCGCTGTCAAAGGCAGCGGTGGAGGGGATATCGGGCTTGCTCTTGTCGTCGTTGACGGCGGCTACAGAGAGCTGGCTCATCAGACATTTCGTCCTCCTCTATTCATGGCAGCGGCCCGAGTCGATACCGGACTTGATCTTCTCGTCGACGCCGGCGGCGGTCTTATCGGACCGACCCTTTTCTGTCCACACCGGTCGCGGAACCGGTATCGGGCTTGCTATTCTCGTCGACTGCGGCTGCGGCCGCGGTCTCGTCAGACCTACGCATCACTTTGCGGAGGAGATATCGAGATTGCTCATCTTGTTGATGGCGGCGACTGCAAGGGCCTGCATCATCGTGGCTTCTCTTCTCGCTGTCAACGGCTGAGGTTTTCTCGAGCTGGCGCTTCTTATCGACTGCGGCGGCGGCGGCGGCGGCGCCGATGTTGGGCTTGCTCTTCTTGCCGACGGTGGCGACATTGGAGGAGGCCTTCTTGGGCATGCGCTCCTGATTGACGGAGCGACCGAGGCTTTCTGGGGCCTCCGCTCACTGTCGGCGGCAGCCGCGGAGGCACTCTCGGGCTTGCGGTTCCTGCCGACTGCGGCCGCGGTCGCGATATCTTGCTCATCTCGCACTCGGAAACGACAAAGTAGGGGGTCTTGTCAGGCTTGCGTACCTTGTCTACAGAGCTGCCTGGCCCTCTGTCAACGGCAGCGGCCGAGGCGATACCGGAGTCGATCTTCTCGTCGACGCCAACGGCGGTTATATCGGACCGACGCTTCTCGCCGTCGACGCCGGCTGCAGAGATCTCAGACGTTTGGTCCTCCTCTATTCACGGCAGCGGCTTGCCGACAGCGGCGGCGGAGTCCTTCTCCGGCTTACGCTCCGTATCGTCTGCGGCAGCCGAGCTGTAATCGTGCCTGCGCTTGTTCCCACGGGGGCGGCAGTGGAGGGCTCGCTGGGCTTGCGCTTATTACCGACGGCGGTAACGCTGGTGTCGGGCTAACTTATCCCGTTGACGGCTGCGGCGGCCGTCTCATCGGGCCTGCGCTTCGAATCGACGGCGGCAGACGTGATACCGGACTTGCTCGTCTCGTCGACGGCGGCGGCCGCGGGGACGGCCTGCTTGATTAAGCTTGTAGAAGGCGATGGTAGTGTCGGTGTCGGCGGCGGCGGGCCTGCTCTGACCTTCAATTCTCGTACTCGGCCTCCAAGCTGACGGCGGCGGCGAGGGGGGAGGTCTTGGGCTTGCGGTTCGTACCAATGGTGGCGGCAGAGGCGATCTCAGGCTTACTCATCTTGTCAATAGCTACGGCCTCGGCCCGGTGGGCATTGTGTCCGCATCAGCGGCGGCGGCGGCGGTGACAACGGCCTTGTCCGATCTGCGCTTTTGTCGACGGCGGCGATATAAACAACGTCGGCCTGATTCGTAAACAGAGACGGGAGCGGAGGCTTGGCTCGCGATCCTGGTCCGAGCCCCCAACCGTGGCGCGGGAGAATCCGACCTCGCCAGCGATCTGACCATGAGTCGAGTATGCCGCCGTGTAGCAGGGCTTCTTGCCATAGTTGGTGGCGGCGGCGGAGGCTTCTCGAGCTCGCGCTTCTTCCTGTGGGCGGCAGCGACGGCAGAGACTTGCTGCGCTTGCATTTCTTCTTCTTGGTGTCGGTGGCGACGACAGAGGCTTCCTGGCCTTACGTTTCTTATCGACGGCGGCGGCAGGGTTCTCGGGCTTATTAGGCTTCGTGCCGACGGCGGGAGCAACAGCGACTTGATCTTACTTGCCAATCCGTATGTACATCGACGGCGACGGCGACAGCAGGATGGGACGCTTCTTGGGCTCGCGCTTCTTGGCATCGACCTTGTCCAACCTACGCTCCTCTGTCGACGGCGGCGACAGAGCCGATATCGGACATCCTCTTATAGTCAGCGGCGGCGGCGGAGGCTTCTCGAGCTTGCGCTTCTTCTTGTCGTCAGTGGCGGCGGAACAGACTTTTCGGGCTTGCGCTTCTTCTTGTCGACGGTGACCGCGGAGGCCTTCTTGGCGCTTCTTGCCGAAGGCGGCCGTAACCGCCACATTGTAGTACTTGCGCATCTCCAACGACGGGGGAGGCGGCGGCAGCAGCAGCCTTATCGGGTCTGTGCCTTCTCCATCGACGGAGGACGGTGGCCGAGGTCATATTGAGCATGTTCGTCGACGGGCAGGGCGCTATCGGGATTATCAGTCGACGGGGGCGGAGGCGGAGGCGATATCGGGCTTGTTCGTCGACGACGGGGCACGAGGGCGTTGTTGGGCTTGTTCGTCGATGGCAGTGGCTCCTTGGGCTTGCGCTTCCTGTTGCTAGTGACGGCGGCCGCGGAGGCTGCTTGGGCGCTTCGTATCGACAGCGACGGCGGCGGCGGCGGCGGCTTGAACTCGCTTGACTTTCTTATCGACCGCGGCGCGGCGGAGTGGGAGGCTTCTTGGGTTCACTCTTTGTGTCGACGACGGTGGCGGCAGGAGGCTTCTTGGGCTATCGATAACGGCGGCGGAGGATGCCTCTCGGGCTTGCATTTCGGGTCGACAGCAGCAGGGGCCTTGTCAGGCTTGGGCTTCTTGTCGACGACGGCGGAGGAGAGGCGGCTTCTGAAGATGGCGCATCGTGTCGACAACAACGGCAACAGGGGTCTTGTCGGGCTCAGGCTTCTTGTTGGCGGCAGAGGAGAAGGAGAGCTTTCTCGCCGTTGGGCTTCTTATTGACCATGGCGGCGGGAGGGGCCACGTCGGGCTTGGGCTTCTTGTTAACGGTGGTGGCGGTGTTGGCGGCGATGGCGGTGGGGGAGGAGGAAGAGGAGGAGGAAGAGGCTTCTTACAGACCGAGGCCGCGGTATCAGGCTTGGGCTTGTCGACGGCGGTGGTGGCGGCGGGAGTTTCTCGGCCGCCGGCTGATGCAGAGACGATACCAGGCACTTTGGCGGTTGTGGAGGCCTGCGCTTCTTGTTCACGGCGGTGTCGGCAGGAGCCTCGTCGGATTTTTCTAGTTTCGCCCGTGCCGAGCTGAACACTATCGCCATCAGCAGGGCCCGGGAGCGGGACCGGAGTGACGACGCATCGCAAGAATGTACCGACCTGGGACGGTTCGAGCCGAGCTGGGACAAGAACGGCTCATTTGATGACGGGTCCGTCGTCGGGCGGACCGATTGAACGGATAGCAATCGAGCAATCGGCCTGGAATGAGGGGAGCTCTTTGTGGGGCGGGGGCGCTCGTGAGTCGACAAGTTGGAACGATCATACGGCTCTGCCTAGCCTCTATACTCGGAAAGAGGGGTAGGGGTCGTGTCGACCGGTCGCATAGGCTTGGGAGCCTGGCGGGAGCTTGGCCCCAAGCGAGCCCGGCAGGCTGCCTGCCCGGATGCTCAGTTATCAAGCCAATCACGCCAGAATTTTCGCATCGTACGCCCCCCCACCTCGGCCCCGGTAGCGTTGACCAAGTCAACGGCCGCAGCGTCCGAGTCTCTCCCCGACCGTTATTACCCTGGTCGACCTCGCTGTGCATAGGACCTGTCTCTCCAGGGGACGTACCACCCGTAGGGCTGCGCGCCTGGGAACCTGCTGCGCGATGCCATCCCTGCCGGCCGTATTTCCGCCGTCATGGCGACGCCCAGGTACTGCGGATACACGTCCACCACATGAGGTGCCCAGGTCGGCAAGGAAATGGCGATGGCGACCGAGTTCAGCAATCTGCGGCTGTTCACCGCTGAGGCGCGGCGGAGCCTTGGCATCAGCTGTCGTGAGGCGTCCGTCGCGGCAAGGCATGGCGGGTACGGGATCAGGATTCGTTCGTTCTACAGCCCATGTGGTTACGTTTGACGGTGACGGCGAGCGCTGCGGTCAAGTGGGCCGGCCCTCTGCACCGTGCCCGACTGCCGGCCAGCCAGCCAGCCGACCCCAACATCATCTCCAGTTGTACGGCACGAGGGGACCGTGCTCCGGCTGGCTGTCCGTCTGCCGGCTGCCTGGCTGTCGCAGTCGACATCGAGCCTCAGCTCGTCGCCACGAGAACGCGAGGGCGGCGAACGTGAACAGGTCGAGTCCTGGCGACAGCATCCGTCGTGGCTCGCCGCGGCCGTCGTCGCCGTTGGACGGGTCGCCGTCTCGGGAGCCAGCCCCGCGACCAATTCAATCGGCAGATGAACAAAACAAGAAAGATGAACGAAACAAGAAAAAAACAGAATTCGGCATGCCGGAGCCGATGTGATCCTCAATCGAGGCATCAAGCCACGATGTGGGAAACCGCTCAAAAAGGAGTATGATCGAGTCCACTGGCTCAAAGTGTACCCCACCGACCCCGGGAGTAAAAAAAAGATGGAATAATCATCGTGCTGGTGCGAGAAGGACAACCGTTCAGTCGGGCCTTGGCCGTCATCCCGCACATTTTTACCACCACCACCACCACCACCACCACCATCATCAGATGACCACCACATTGCCCCGCCAGTACTCACCCATTTAACCACCCGGCCGTCGGACAGGCTCCCTCCTCAAGACAGGGGTGGACCTGGGGAAGCACGCCTGAGCGTAGGCTGGTCGGTCCCCCCCTGGTATACAGCTGACCCGCGCTTAGGCCTCCTTTATTATCTCGCTTCTCTGTTGAGACGATGATCGTGTGATAATGCCGCTCTCTTGCTCGGAGAAAATGTTCTGCCGCCTCCGACTCGCCCTCCTGGTTGGCTGACCAGTCGACTCGACGCCACGTCGCAGACGTCGTAGCATGCACCCGACCCCGAGTGACCTCCATCTCAGTCCGGCCTCTCTGCTTCTCTCTCTCGAAAAACTGCCAATGCGGACACGGTTGCGCTCTCTACTAGGCCACCAGCTCAGCGTGTCCTCTTCCAGACACCTGGCTTTATATATACTCGACGGACAGTGCTCAAGCAAATCACGTCGGCGACGCCTCCCCCTTCTTGCTGTATAATGCGGCAGACACGGTAGACACACACCTTCTTCTCTTCCATCTCTACCATCTGACTGTACGTTCTTCTCGCCATCATCTGACCACCACCATATCAAGTTCTCCCATCCCTCTACCCCCTTTGTGACGCGCCTGGCAGGTGTGACGCGCCCTACAGGGATCTGGGCCCGCTCCGGGCCCAGACCGAGGTCTATTCCGT
>JAOYNC020147605.1:0-19612 GCA_025802115.2 Bertia moriformis
GGGGGTGAGAGGGGGGGAGAAGAGGGAGGAGAGGGGGAGGGAGGGTAAGGTGAAGATAAGGTTGATCGAGAGGGGGAGGGGGGGTAAGGTGAAGACAAGGTTGATCGAGAGGGGGAGGGGGGATAAGGTGAAGACAAGGTTGATCGAGAGGGGGAGGGAGAGGAGGGGGACACTGAAAAGAGCCGTATCATGCGGCCAACTCACGTAGCCCCTGCTTCTTCAGAGCAACCCGCTTCAGCTCCTCAAGACCGTACTTCTCGGCGGCGCAGTAGATCACAGTATCCTTGAGAAGGTCCCCGTCCACGCCACGGTGATAGACAGTCGACTCGACTGCGGCAGCGGCACTGCCCGCCTCTGCCTGCTGCTGCTGCGACTGTTGCTGCGACTGCTGCGGCGACGGCTCCAGATCCCACACATTGCGCCGCTTGTTGTGGACCAGCCGGGGGTAGTAGTCGCCCCTGTAGAGGTACTCGAGCACGCTTGAGAAGATCTCGGGCTCCTCATCTGGCAGAGCGATGCGCTTGCCGCCGCCCGAGGCCGAGGTTGCCGGCCGGAGGAGGGCGCCGGCGGGGAGACCGGGGCTGAAGACGCCGTAGGCACCGCGGAGGGCGGCGCTGAAGAAGGGCGACGAGCATAACACGTCCTCGTGCGCGGCAAAGATGCGCTGCTCGCTTCCGACGACAATCGTCACGATGGGCGAGGATGAGGGCGTGATGGTGCTAGAGACAAGCGGTAAGCAAAGCGACCAGTCAGACAGAGGACGAGTGGAGGATGAGGGACAGAGAACGGACGTGGCAATGGTTGGCGCATCATCGCTTGACAGTTCCATCGCTGGCCGTCGGAAGCTGCCGCCGCCCCCGACTGACTCGTGACGGCGCTTCTTGACTCCGCTGGAGCTGCTGAACGACGTATTCGACTTGGAGGTCTTGTGGCTCCTGCCGAAGCTCTTGTTCTGGCCGGGCTCGGCGCTGCGGTTGGAGCCGAACATGGTGGTGGACGGTGACGGTGGTGGGGGTGGGGGAGGAAGCAGGGTTGCCAAAGTTTGTGATTGATTGATGGCGGAGACCAGACTGGTTAGAATCACCCAGAGAAACTGCAGAGATAAAACCAAGCTGCAGAGATGGCAGATGGCAGAGATGCAATGTGTGGTGGCAGTGGGGGGGCAGCAGTGCCGACGGGGGCTGGCTGTGGCCGGCAGGCGGTGTGGGTGGTGGTCACACCTGCCTACTTTTTCAAGTAAGCGATAAAGAAGAGAAAGAAAGGGGACAGAGCAGCAGCAGCAGCAGCAGTGCTCGCTCGGCAGGAGAAAGGCCCTCTTTATACGCGACCGAAAACCTGGCCCAGTCAGGGTGGGTGGGGAACCGGTCCGACCAGGAAAAAGTTTGCTGCCCCCCCAGGGGAGGCGGTGCGGCGGTGCGGCCGACGCGCACACACACGTTGTACAATCCCGCGCAGGCAAAAAGGGGCGACAGGAAAGATGCGCGATACCACGTGACGAGAATAGGCAGCCAGGGGCGGGGTGGTTGGGCAGGCTGCGGGCCAGGGGGCGAGCGGGGCAGGGGGGCGAGGGGTTCATGGCCACGGTCGGTCACAGGGGGGCCTGCGTGCTGCTGCCGAGCGGGCAGCTTGCCAGCCCAGATGGCCGGCTTGCACAGGCTGGGCTGCTGCAGCATGGGCAGGAGAGGCAGCAGGCGGCGGCCAGGCTGTGGATGATGCAAGAGTCCAGGTTGGCAGCCACCAGTTACAAACGCTGGCCGTGCTGCCGCCCCCCTGATTCCAACCAAAGGTGGGCCGCCACGCCTGGCTTTTTTCCCTTGCACTTGAGCTCTACGCACCGTACTATGCCGTCATGCTGTGACTGCGGTGCTGGTGCTGGTACGCGCAGGGATCCTCATTTTGCATCCAAGACCGCGCCGGGAGGGTTCAGGGGAGTGCCGTTGCTGATACTTGTGCTACGCTGCTTGCCGCCAGGACGGGAGCAAGGGGTCCGAACAGAGACTGAATCACAAGTGTTATTTTGCCCATTACTGGGCCCGACCTGGTACTGGGGCCGGCATCCAAATCGACCGCTGCCAAGCTGCGACGCTGCCGTAGTGCAGTCAGTCGGTTAATATCTGCCATGTCCCCAGCCTGTGTAGTGGTGGTGCATGGGCGCATGGGTCCTGCCCTGGTGGATGCCTGTCGAATCCAGGCTGCAACCATCTGGCCCCTATTCCTATGCAGACCTGTTCCATTGCGCTATCCGTCTTGTCTCTAGATGTAGGGAATGAGCAGCGAGCAGACAAACTGACATCCAACCGGCCGGAATGACTGATAATCAGCAAAGAAACTCAGTAAAGGAAGAAAATGGCCTCTTGAATGACCCATCTCAAATTGGCCATCTCGATTTGAAGAGAACTGCTAGGAAGGAGCTTATGGTCGGTCTTATTCAGCCCTGGCATATTGTAGAGAATACCAATCATGCGACATGCCGACCTCTGCTCTGGACTGCTCCCCCTTGGGCTCCATGGTATCCAGCAAGTATCCATCCACCCTGCCTATCCTTGCCAAGTATATATATCCGAATCATGCTGAAAAAAAAGAAAAAAAAAATTCTGCCCAGCCTCCCGAGTACAAACAACCCCGGCAGGTAACCAGCATCATCATCCACTCAGGTCCCCCAACTTCTGACCCAGCAGAGCCAGGATCGAGCCTGCTACTGCCCTCTTTCCCTCCACCATCACCAGCGCCTCGCTATGGCAGGCCGTCTTGACCACCGCCGTCGTGGCCGGGAAATCCAGCTCGCCGCATCGCTCCAGCAGCTGGCGCGGATGCGATGCCGGCACAATCTCATCCCTGCCCGCCTGCAGGATGAAGACGGACGGCAGCGAGACCCCGGCCTCCTGCCACTTGGCCGCCATCGCGCCGACGTTGCCGAGAGTGTCCAGGTGGTTCCGGAGCAGGAATCCAATGTACCGATACGGAATCCACTTGTCCGGGTACATGGCCGCGAGCATGGCCCGCACCGAGAGGAACGGGGTCTCGAGGATGAGCAGGTCCGGCCGCGCGATCGCCGGGCTGAGCGCGGCCGCCAGGTTTGTGGCGATGCCGCACCCGATGCTCTGTCCCCAAAAGACGAGCGTCGGCGGCGCGGGCGTCAACAGCGGGCCTGGCCGGCCCTCGGTCCGCGACCGGTGCGTCTCCATGACCCAGTCGAGCGCCGCCCGGGCGTCCAGGTTGATGCCCTGCTCCGAGGACTGGCCGCTCGATTTCCAGTATCCGCGGTACGAGACCGCCACCAGGGTGCATTCGACCTGGGGCTGGCTTTTCGTGACCCGCCGGAGGACGGACGAGAGGGCCGGAAGTCGGGGCGGGATCGAGGACGCGTTTCCTGTGGGGCCACGGCCGGGTACAGCCGAGGTCAGTTCAATGCCGGCTCGACTGGGTCAGGCCAGGCCAGGCCAGGCTATGCCGGCTTGGACGAGCCCAAGCCGGCCCGCCTGCCGGACACGCGCTGCTCTCTCTCTCTCTCTCTCTCTCTCTCTCTCTTCCTCTCTCTCTCTCTTCCTCTCTCTCTCTCTTCCTCTCTCTCTCTCTCTTCCTCTCTCTCTCTCTCTTCCTCTCTCTCTCTCTCTTCCTCTCTCTCTCGCATACACACACCTTGAAAGTAGAGTATGTATACCGGCCGCGCCTGGTTGGTGGCATCGGACCCGGAGCTGCGCGACCCCACCGTGGCCACGCACAGGAAGATGGTCGTCCCATCCAGCGACTTGATCTTGACCTCTTCCCAGCCGACCCCCCCGCACTCGGGCGCCCACCTCTCGATCGTATCCTGCCGAGCGCCCGGCGGGATTCCGGGCAGATAGATCACCTTGTTCTGGAATACCGCCATCGCCGTGATCTTCCACAGCCACAGGCCGGCCAGTAGTCCGGCAAACACGGCCGGAGGCATCAAAATCGTGGCCGCTAGTCCCGATAAGGTGACGCTGGAGTGGAGCTGGCGGGGCCGCGGGAGGACTGCGGAGCCGTTGATGGTCGCGTCCGCGGCAGCGATGGCGGCGGCAGGCGTTGGTCGGCTGCGAGACGAGTATACGATAGGGCTCGGCATGCGGTTCAGCGTGCCGACCGTCGAGAAGGCGGCCAGCGGCTGTTTGCAGAATCGCCGAGGGACCTGCCGACTATGCAACAAGGCCGGCCTGGGGAGAAAGCAGCGGCAGCGGCAGCAGCAGTAGGCGCCGCGCCCGCCCGTCATGACCGGACTGTGGAATCCAACGCAAGGCCGAATCCGGACATTCACAGAGGTCCGTGAGCCAAACCAGATAAGCAGAACGGGCTCGAGCGAGGGAGGGGCGAGCGGGAGCGAGAGCGAGAGCGAGAGCGAGAGCGAGAGCGAGAGCGAGAGCCGGGGAGGCACGTAGGTGGGTACATGCGACGTGCGCCACGCCACTGAGCGAACCCCCCATCACCATTTTCTATTCACACGTGTTCCTCCTCTAAAAACCAGCCTCGGTTGAGATGCTGGTAGACTGGCCGCCATCGGCCAGTGGGGTCGAGCTGCTGCTGCTGCTGCTGTCATGACCGACCCACCCGTCATGTCAATGCCGCCCGAGGCCTGAGGTAGAGTGGGGTAGGCAGGGAGCCCCGCCCTGGTCCTCAGCATGACGATCCCCTAGCTGCTAGCTGCTGTTCTGTCCCTTTGGCCCAGAACTAGCTCTTCTTTCTTTCCGAGTTCCTCTCCCGACCAGGGGATCAATTCAATCCCTTCTGCATCTCATCATTTACCCCCATTTCTTTCTTACCATCGTCTGATATCCCGCAGGATCAGAGATCAGAGATCAGAGAGATCGCTGGCAGGACCGCTCCGCTCCTCGCCCGCGCCCGGTTACCCCACCACCCTCCGCGTTCTCCAAGAACTAACTAACCCCCACCCCGACCGGCCCCCTTGTCTCCCCTCTCCCCTCTCCCCTCTCCCATTCCCTCTCTGGATCTCTCATCCCCTCTCCCATTCCCCCTCTCCCACCCCTTCCCCGTAAGTAAGAGGAGCAATCATGTCGGAGTCCGCGGCCGAAATGGGGGAGAAATCGCCTACCATGTCGCCGCCGGCCGCGCCACCGACCGCGGAGAAGAATGGCACCGAGAAGAGTGGCAGCGAGAAGAATGGCACCGGGAAGAATGGGGCCGAGAAGAATGGCGCCGACAAGGACGGGGCTGCGGAGCCGACATGCGCGGACTCGGATTCGACCACCACCACCACCACCACCACCACCGCCGCCGCCAGCACCACCGCCACCCTGAGAGACAGCAAGGGCTGGGATGGCAAACTCCGGGTCGACCGGACGGACTCACCGTCGACCACGGGCTCGGGCCGGGCCAGGATCACTAACCTGGAGGCCCTGTCTGACCAGGACCCGGACTCGGACGACGAGAACGTCCTGCGGGGGGAGCAAATCGAGGCGGACGAGGGTGGGTGCCTCTCTGCCTGCCTGTCTGCCTGCCTGCCTGCCTGCATGTCTGCCCGCCCGTCCGACCGCCTGCCCGCCTGCCCGCCCACCCGTATTTCGGCCGACTTGGACGGCCCGCCTCGGGACCAAATTGAGGCGGACGAGGGTGGGTGCCTGCCTGCCTTCCTGCCTTTATGCCTGCCTCACCATCTCCCTCCTTGCCTACCTGCCAGCCTGCCTCACTATCTCCATCCTTGGCTGCCTGTCTGCCTGCCTGTCTGCTTGTCTGCCTACCTACCCAACTGCCAACTGCCTACCTACCTGCCCGGCTCCTTGTCTGTCTGTCTGCCTGCTTGTCTGCCTGCCTGCCTATCTGTCTGCCTGTCTCGCTGACTCCTCCCCGCTGCAATCCCTGCCAGACCTCCTCAACGATGAGCCCGCCGACACAGAAGAGATAATGTGTACCCACGCCCGCGTCTCCTCCATCTCCGCCCTGCGGCTCGAGCGGTTCCAGAACGTGGTTCGGGTTTGCCTGCGGCAGAACCTGATCCAGCACATGGACGGGCTGTCGTGCCTGCCCGCCACCGTCGAGGACCTGGACCTGTACGACAACCTGATCTCCCACATCCGCGGCCTCGACCGCCTGACCCGGCTCACCAACCTGGACCTGAGCTTCAACAAGATCCACCACATCAAGCACATCGATCACCTGGCCGACCTGCGCGACCTCTACCTGGTCGCCAACAAGATCAGCACGATCGAGAACCTAGACGGGCTGACCAAGCTGCGCTCGCTCGAGCTGGGGTCGAACCGGATCCGCGAGCTCAAGAACCTGGACCGGCTCGAGTGCCTGGAGGAGCTCTGGGTGGCCAAGAACAAGATCACCGAGATCGGCGGGCTCGCGTCCCTTACCAGGCTCCGCCTGCTCAGCATCCAGTCGAACCGGATCCGCGACCTGACCCCGCTCAAGGACGCGGCCGGGCTGGAAGAGCTGTACGTGTCCCACAACGCGCTCGGCTCGCTGCGCGGGCTCGAGCACAACGTCAAGCTGCGGATCCTGGACGTGTCCAACAACGAGATCGAGAGGCTGGAAGGGCTGGGTCCGCTGTCCCGGCTGGAGGAGTTCTGGGCGAGCTACAACCAGGTGGCCGACCTGGCCGAGCTGGAGAAGTACCTGGAAGACAAGGAGGATCTCACCACCGTCTACTTTGAGGGATGCCCGCTGCAGCTCAAGTCCCCGGCCGTGTACCGGAACAAGGTGCGGCTGACGCTGCCGCAGGTGAAGCAGATAGATGCGAGTGAGTTGCGGTTGGCCCGCGGCCGTGCCCCGGCCCGGCTCCGGCTCTCCTCTCCTCTCCTCTCTCTTCTCTCCTCTCTTCTCCCTCCTCGATTACTTACTGACCGTTCGGTGCGAAGCCTATGTCAAAGTATGAGGTCGGTCAGGTGGGCCGGATATTATATATATCCCGTCATCCTCGCATGCATCCCATCCATCCATATGTCCGTGCGTGCATGCATCTCAAGGCGTTGGCGGCATAACCACCAGGTCTGGATCTCTGGTTCTCATTCGACGACCAAGACCTCGTCGGGCTTCTTCTTTCTGTAAAAGGGAAAATATTTAGAGAGGCCGAGTAATGAATTGACGCCATGGCCATTGCCGTTGAGGGCGCAGAGGGGGTGGGGGCATGATGGTACCCCCCACTCCACCCCAATGACCCAGGCAAAGTAGAGGGAGAGAGGCCGCTGAGTGGAGTCCGGCTGCTGATTCTGCTGCTGCTGCTGCTGCTTGTGATTGACTGATTGATTGAGGAAGCAAAGGACCCCCTCCTCACCCCGTCCACCTATCTGGCGGCGGAGAAAAAGGCCCGGCAAGCGAGATTGGGAGAAAATTTTCTCTGGGCCCAGGCCGGCGCGCTAGGTATTGGATCTCCCAGTACCCCGCCCTGCCCCGCCCTGCCTCGCCCCGCGCGTGCGCACCGCAGCGTGTAGTCTGCGCAGATCGGCGGCCACAGCCACGATGGGATCAGCAGCAGCAGCCGACGCCCCGCGCCCTAGTCTCGCATCCCTCTTCTCGATGACGTCTACGAGCGATAGGCAGGAGACGGCCGGGGCGGACCGAAGTTCCGGGCCGACCTCGGTCCTTGCGACGCTGCGTTGGTGATGCTGGTATTTGCCTCGAGAGGGGGGAGGGGTAGGGGGCGAGGGGTCAGTGCTCCTCACTAAACAGGCAGGAGCCAGTAGCTGGGCAAAAAAATATAAACCTCTCTTCCCCGCTCTCTCCTTTACTCGCTCTCTCTTCTCTCCCCCATCCCCCTCTCGGCACTCTCGACCGGATTGTCTGTTTCTGAGATCAACTTATCGCCCAACGCCCACCGCCCAACGCCCACCCCCCCCACACCATGGCGTCCCCCACCATCAAGCTCAGCAGCGGCCACAACATGCCCCAGGTCGGCTTTGGCCTGTGGAAGGTCAAGTCGGCCGAGACGGTGTACCAGGCGATCAAGGCCGGATATCGGCTGCTGGACGGCGCCTGTGGTGAGTTTTTTTTGGTCGTTGAATATATCCAGCCCCACCCCGACTTGTCTGCAAGCTGTCTCTCGGCAAGCTCTATGGACGGGTGAGCAAGGAAAAAAAAGAAAAAAAACTACTGCCCCTCCGCTGGCATGTGACAGTCCCAATTCCCTCATATTGACCCCCCGCCAGACTACGACAACGAGGTCGAGTGCGGCCAGGCCGTCGCCCGCGCCATCAAGGAAGGCATCGTCAAGCGATCCGACCTCTTCATCGTGACCAAGATCTGGCCCACCTTTTACGACGGCGAGCGGGTCGAGCCGATATGCCGGCGCCAGCTCGCCGACTGGGGCGTCGACTACTTCGACCTCTACCTGATGCACTTCCCGATCCCGCTCGCATACGTCGACCCGGAGGTGCGGTACCCGCCCGGGTTCAAGTACGACGGCAAGTCCGAGGTCCGCCGCGGCACGGCCACCCTCCAGGAGACGTGGGCCGCGATGGAGGGCCTTGTCTCGGCCGGGCTTACCCGCAGCATCGGGGTGTCCAACTTCCAGGCCCAGCTGCTGTACAGCCTCCTGGCCAACGCCCGCATCAAGCCGGCCACCCTCCAGATCGAGCTCCACCCGTACCTGACCCAGGTGCCGCTGGTCCGGCTGTGCCGGGAGGAGGGCATCGCCGTGACCGCGTACTCGTCCTTCGGCTCGTCCGGCTTCATGGAGATCACGAGCCCGAACATGGCCAAGATGAAGGAGGTCGAGCCGCTGTGGGACCTGCCGGCGATCGCCGAGATCGCGACCAAGCACAAGAAGGAGCCGTCTCAGGTGCTGCTCCGGTGGGCGACCCAGCGCGGCATCGCCGTGATCCCCAAGACCAACCGGCCCAGCATGATGGGCGTCAACCTGGACTGCACCGGGTGGGACCTGTCAGAGGAGGACCTTGAGACGATCTCGGGCCTGAACAAGAACTTGCGGTTCAACCAGCCGACCAACGTAGGTGTCGCTGCTGCCGCTGCTGCCGCTTCCGTCTGCCGTGTTTCAGTCTGCAGTGTTTTATTGCCATTGCCGGGCGCTAACGAGGGGTGCCTTGGCTAGTACTTTGATTCCGAGAAGCTGTGGCTCTTTGCCTGAGCGGGCCATTTTGACGAGGCAGCCGAAAGCTCAAGGGTGGCGGCGGCAGTGGTGGTGTCCATTTTGGGATGCATGCCATCACGTGACCATTCATTACTCGCCCTCGCCCACCATCCCACCACCACACCTCGCCGGATTCGGACTCGGATGAATACAAGAAACAGCAAGGTCTCGTTTGATTGCGTTGCGTGAATATTTTTGGGCCCTACTCGGCCATGCAATCGAGACTTGTCCATTTCATCATGTCTCGTCCTGGGTGCGGCGCCGCCACGACAACCACCCCGTGTAAGCCGGGAATCTCGCACCTCCTCCATGTTGACCGGAAGTCGGTCGGTCGGGATTAAATAGAATAACCATAACCCTAACTTGGCCATTGCCGCCGACAATTTCGGCCGGATGACCCCCAAGACCCCCTGGTCTGCGCGGGCGCCTCATACGTAGTCTAGACCTCTAGCGCGCGCGCCGGTGTGCATGTGCGTCTTCGAGACGAGGACAACCGAGTCTTCTCCCCATGGTTCTGTCTCCGCAGTCATTGTAGCCGAGGTCCCTTCCTTTGACTTGACCCCTTGCCTCTGGGTAATTTGCATATGGGGGGGGGGTGTTTGATGCTTGCGATGTGGTGGATGGCCAGAAGCGGCGAGGGCATCGCGGCCTGGTCTTGTCCTTGTCCCGCCTCGAGGCATACATCCACCACCACCATTGTCCTTGCTTCGCTGCCCCCCCCCCACTGTCCGCCATGATTCCAACCTACAATCTCTGCACACACTTGCCCAGGTCCAGCACCTCCCAATCCAGATCCCCAGATCCCCAGATCACCATTGCTCCAGTCAGTAGTCCCCTCGTCATATACTACACATCACGTTGCGACGCAGCCACGGTGACGGATACCTAATATCACTCAGCCGCCTCTCTCTCTCTGTTTCTCTTAATACACCAAGCAAGATCAAGGCGGCCGCAGCCATGATCCAAGACACCGTCTCCCTCGGGCCGAACATCCCCAAAGCCTTCAAGCCGACCCGGGACGATGTCGAATTTCGCAACGCGCACACCAAATCGGACGCCAACTTCCGGGTCGACCCCTACGACGGCCACCACGTGGTCGGGACCGAGCCCGACCACCACATCATCTGGCACGACGGCAACTACCCGGCCGCGTTCGTGGTCCCCCCTAAGGAGAGGGACCTCAAGAGGGTCGGGCCGGAGAACCGGTTCGGCAACGACTCGGCCCCATCGGCCCGGACCGGGCCGGGTTCAGGCCGGCCATGTCGATCCAGTGCAAGGGGGTTCGGTTCCGCAAGCTGCTCGCCGAGGGCGGCTTCGGCCTTGTCGCCATTTACGACCTAGACCTCGTCGGCGGTCGTGGTCAAGCTGGCCAAAGCTGGCAAGCCGAGTACGGTCCAGGCGCTGAAGTCGGAACTCTCCATCCTGCAGGTGGGTAGTGGCATTACCTCTTCTCTCACCCACCCACCTGCCCACCCATCCGCCACGGAACCGCCACCTCCCCGCCACTGACTCTTGTCTAGATTCTTCAAGGCGCCAAGCATGCCGTCAAGCTTGTTGAGCTGCCGCCGGCCGAGAACCCCCGGCCGAGCTTCATAGCCATGGAGCATATGAACTTGGGCGACCTGTACCATCTGTCCAACCGACTCCGCAAAGCAGGGCTCGTCTGGCCCCAGAGGGCATGCTGGCTACTTTTTGACTCTTGTAAGTCTGCCTCTCACATGTCTTTTGGCCATCACGTCTCTCTCGGCTATCGCATCTCTCGGGGCTATCACATATCCTCTCGGTGGCATCACTGCTAACCGCCCGCCCCCCAGTGTGCAAGGGCCTCGTCGCGATGAAATACCCCCCTGCCCTCATGGCTGTCTCGGGGTATCTCGACTTTTTCCATTTCTACGACCGCCAAGATCCCGGCGAGGAGGATCTGCTGAGCCTGACCGCCAATATGATTCCGGCAATACAGAGCAGCGAGCTGGTCCACTTTGACCTCGATGCTCAGAACGGTAAGTCCCTCTGGGGCATATCTCTGACTCCCCTCTTTCCTCTTCCACCCCCCTCCCCTCTCGCTTCTTGCAAGGCCCCGCGTTGACCTCGGCCGCGACTGGCCTACAGTCCTTGTCCACTGGGACCCGTCCAAGCATCGGTTCTCGCCCATCTTCAAGATCCACGACTTTGGTCTCAGCAGAGAAATGGGCCGGGTCTGGAGTGACCCCGATATCCGGTAAGAAAGAGCGCCCCTCTCACCACCCCCCCCCCGTTTTGATGCGCTCGCTCGACCACTCGCTCGCTCAGTGGGCTTCTGCTGACCGCTGCCGCCCTTTTGCGCTTTGACAGTGAGTGGTGGTACTGGGAAAGACGCAGATGCGGGAAGTATGTGTTCAGGTATCCGGTGCGTATCTCCCCAGCTCCCCATCTCCCCCCATCTCTACTGCCTTGTTGTTCCCCTGACTGATCCTCTCGCTCGCCACAGGAGCAATGGCACGAAGACTGGGACCGGCTGCAGTACGGAAGCCGGGACGGCGGCGACAACTTTTCTCACGGAGACCTGCAGAAGCATCCGCGCATCGCGGGCAGGTACAGCAGCGAGAGCAATGTCTACAGCATCGGAATGATTGTGCGTCGTCTCCCCGCTCCTCCTCCACTTTACCTTTCGCTTTTAGTTTTTCGTCTCTTGCCTTCCATCTCTTGCTTCCCATCCCCCGCCCTTGGCTTCGTTCGAGGCCTGCTCGATCGATCGGACTGACCTAGCTGACCCGCTCTTGCTGCCCCAACAGATGAAATCAGTCATATCCGGAATCTTGTTCGAGCTTCCGCTGCCGCGCCACTCCCTCGGCACCAGTGGCCGGCCCAGCTACGGCACCCGTATGAAAGCTGCGGAATGCGGCGCCGAGCTCAAATATCTGGTGATTGGCTGCATGTCGGCCGAGCCCCGGGACCGACCCTCGCTCTTAGAGATCCAGAAGACGATCAGCAAGGTACTAGCGAACCCGACCAAGTTCAAACTGGAGAGCGATGCCGATATGGACAAATGGGCCAAAGCCGCGTTCATGACCGCGTCCGAGCCGGCTCCGGCCAGCAGCCTGCCAGGAGCAGTGAATGTGAAGCAGTTCAGGGGAAGGAACTGGGCCGGGTGGGCCGACCTTCTCCGCCTGCAAAGGGCGCAGATCAAGGAGACACCGCCAGTGAACTGGGACTTACGGAAGCTGCAGAAGAAGCGGGAGCTCCGGGAAGAGAGGATGCGGGCTTGTCAGAAAGAAGCGAAAGAGCAGGCCTTCCGGGCAAAAAGCAAGGCCGCAGAGAGCCTGTTGCCGGGCCAAGCAGAGGAAACCCAGCAGTACGAGCAGCAGCAGGAGCAGGAGGAGCTGGAGCAGCAGCAGGAGCAGCAGCAGTCCCGTCAAGACGGTGATGGAGATGTCGTCATGGAGTCGGCGCCAGCGGTCAAGAACTTGGCCGATCGGATCTTGGAGCTCGAGATGATGCTGCCACTGTGGATGCAGAATCCGGCGGAGATTCCGCAGTGGATGCAACAGCAGCAGCAACGGCAGCAGTTGCAGTTGGAACAGCAGCAGCAGCAACCGTGGGAGCAGCAGCAACAGCAGTGGGAGCAGCCTGGGCCGGCGGGCGGCGCCCGGGGGGCCACTATCCGGTTTGAGGACACAGAGGACCTGCAGGGGCGCCACCCGGACTGGTGGAAGGATGTGATGTAGGGAGTGAGGAACGGGTTTATTGGACCGGACTGTGGATCATTGTTGTTGGTGCCGTTTGGGGTGGGAGGGGACCGGGTTGACGTTGGGACTGGTCGCAGTGGAATTGTGGATACAGGTTGGTTATTCTTGGGGTACGGGGGTTTGGTCGGGCGCAGGGTCGGGATTCTGTAGTAATAGCGGTTGGTGGAAGTAGTGGATGGACAGGCAGGCTATTTTGGTTTAATTTGCAGACGTCTTTCATTGACGGTGGTGCGTCCTGACTTTGCCGTCCTGTCTGGTATGCTGTGCATACGTGGCTGAGTATGTGGTGAGACGAGGCAATGGGGATGTCGGCGACGCGACGGCGATGGCGATGGCTGGCTGGCGAGATGGTCAGGGCTGTAAAATTCAGGCTGCGATCGTGAGGCTGGCTGGCGAGGGGGTCGAGGCAGACTGCGATCGTGAAGCTGCAGAGTCGAAGCTGCAATGGAGGCGACCCGCACCGACCTGAATCCGAGATTGCACCCAGCCAGGGCTGGCGTCCGACTACTCAGACGGTCTGCTGAGGTGAGGCAGAGTCCTCATCATCCTGGAGGTGCGACGGCGCAGTCTCTTGACGTGGCGGATGGGCCTCTTGAGGCGACGAAGCACGATCGCGGGGATGACAGTCTCCCGAAGGGAGTGAGGTGGGGCGTGGTATCTTGAAGTGGGGTGGTCTTTTGAGCCGACGAGGTATGGTCACGGTGATATGATAGTCTCCCGATCTGGGTGAGGTGAGGGAGGCGTGGTCCATTGGAGTGTGTGTGGGGGGAGGGCATGGGTCGAGGTGCAGTTTCTGTACCTCGAGGTGGGGCGGCAGCTCGCTCGAGGCGAGCGAGCGATAGGTAGTGGGAGACCGTCTCCTGTAGTGAAGCACGGGGTGGCGGTGATGGAGGGGCGGTCTGGAGGTGTGTTGAGGCATGGTAGATCGAGGTGGTGAGGGGTGGTGTCCTGGGGTGGGGAGTGACATCTTGAGGCGTGGTCTTCTGTGGTGGGAAGTGGTCTCTTGAGACGTGGCACGGTACAGTGGTGGGTGTCAGTCTCCTGAAATCTCAAGGTGAGTGAGCCGAGGCGTGGTCGAGACGCGGACCCTCAAGGTGGGTAAGGTGGGGCGGTTCTTGGCAGCGCCGCGCGGTGACTTGGGGCAGCGGGGTCTTTCTGAAGAGGGATATATTGTCTAGAGGTGAGGCGCGGGAGGTGAGGCATCGCGTGGTGGTTGTGGCAGTCTCTTGAGCTGAGTGGCGCCCTGAGTTGTATAGCATCTCGACGTGGTCCCTTTGGGAGAAAGGTGAGCAGGTAGCTGGCCAAGGTATCCAGGAAAGCTGCAATCAGGGGACAGCAGGACAAGGGCATAAAATGGCTTGACGGCATAACAAGTTTGGGATCTAATGAATTGCTTGAGCTACCGGGGGTAAGAAATTGAAAAAAACCAGAAAAAAAGGAAAAAAAATGCCGGTTCGGTGTTTCGAAGCAGAGCGGCTAACAATGCCAGGTTCCTATCCGGAGGTAGCTGGCTAGCGATGTTGCAGAAACTTGATCCACGCGCACCTCCCTGAGAAAACACGAGAAGTAAACCAACTTTCGCCGGTGGCCGCCATCTCATTGGCCAGTCCTGCCTGCCAGTCCTGCCTGCCGGTCCGGCTGCCCCCGTCAATCGGACCGCATGACTGCGCGCGCTCGCTCCAGCTCTGAGGCGACACCCGAACCCATCACCGCCGTTCTCACTGCAGCGCTCGACTCGTCTCGGCCGTCTCCTCTATCTCAGTACCGCATCTGGCTCGTCCGCCTGCCTGCCATCACCGCCGCACGCGCCTCCAAGCCTCAACCCGACTCGACTCGACTCGACCCGGCTCGCGTCAGCCCGCTACCGTTTCGGCCGTCACCTAGATCCAGCTCTGCCCCAATCCACAGCCACCCGCCGCCCTCCAGGCCTCGACCGGACTCGTCCCGTCTACTCCATCCAGTCCACCCACGCCCTCATTTCAGTCCGCGGCACAATCCGCGCACGCAATGGCAAGCTGTCCCCTCCCTCCCACCACATCACTCTTGTCCCTCCCCCTTCCCTTTCCCTACGAATAGATACCCTCGACTCCCTTAATACCCTTGACCCCCATGGACCCCTATTCCCTTACGGATAACCTTAGCTCCCTTACCCCCCGCCCCCTACCAACTTCCTCACCATACCCCCTACTGACACTTGTACCCGCAGGACTCCTCCGGCCCCGAATCCCCCGTCGCATCCGGCAGCAGCCGGCCCGGCTCGCCCCAGCCGCCACTCCCGCCCGGAGGGGCGCGGACGATCCTCCGGCGCCGGGCGGCGGCTGACCAGAAGGAGCGGCTCTCCAATGCGCGGCCCTCCAGCACCCGCTCCGTGGGCGCGGGCGGGAGCACGAGCACGATGCTCAGTGAGTCGGGCTCTCTATATCACACCCTCACACCCTCACCCACAGAGCGCCACGGATCCTCGGGCCGATTCATGCCGGTTCGGCTCGATCCTACCTGCTGACCTTTCCGCAGGGCTCTACACCGACGAGTCCCCCGGGCTCCGGGTCGATCCCGTTGTCGTCCTCGTGCTCTCGATCGTGTTCATCTTTAGCGTCGTTGCTCTGCACGGTGGGTTCTATCTTCTGGCGGACGATTATGCTTGAGAGGATGGCTAATCGACCGACGCCCGACGATGGACCACCCCTCCGGCAGTGATCGCCAAGCTCTCCCGCAGCTCCTCGGACTAGATCCGTCTGGCTTGTTTCTACTCCGCTCCGATCTGCTCGCATAACAAATATTCCACTACACAAACTGGACACACCACGGGCGGATCCGACGGGGGGAAAGGTGGCTCAGGGGCTAGGGGTGGGGGCTTGCACTTGCACTCCCACGCATATCTCGCACCAGCATTTGCTGCACACTTTACTTGGTTCTCGGCCCGGTCGGCCGACTTGGTGGACCGGGCGGTGGACTGCTCGCAGATAGCAGAGTGGGAGACGGGGGACCCCAACCCTCCGATGAGATGTCGGGAATTGTTGCAGTCGACGGCGAACGATTACCGGGGCGGGACCAGTCATATACATCTTATCTCGGTACTATCTATCGCTGTGGCATCTCTCATCATGGTCTCTCTGGCCATCCTGACTACTTGCTGCTCCCCTCCCCCTCGGGCGGCGGCCCGACCGCCGCCCCCCCCCCCTTCCACTCTCTCAAGCTCTCCTCCAGCGCCCGGCTCAGCTCCTCGTCATCATCTTGTTTGTTTTCGTTTCCGGCCCCCCCCGCCGCCCCTCCGGATCCAATCATCTTCCCTTTGGCCGTGGTCTGACGGCGGCGCTCCTCGTCCGCCAGGCTCTGGCGCTTGATGTATTCCACGACGGCCTCTTCGTCCCGCAGCTCTGCGGCGTGGGCCTGGGCCGACTCCTCGATGGCGCGACGCAAGAGTTCGTCGTCGTCCGCCTCGTTCGGGAGCGATTGTGCAGCAGCTGTTTTGGACTCTTTGATGGCGCGGCGCAGTTCCGGGTCGTTATTGTCGTTATTGTCGTCGTCGTCGTCGCTAAAGTGGTAAGACACTCGAGGTTGCTGCGATGCGAATGGTTGGGCCGTGTGACGGGAAGGATGATTCTCATGATTCTCGTGATAGGTGCCGTCGTTGCCGCCGCCGACAGGGCGGCCGCGTGTCGTCTGCTGGCGATTTTGCTCCTGCTGCTGGAGCTCGGCAGCGTGGGCGACCAGGCTCTGCTCAATGGCTTGCTGTATCTGGGCCTGGTACTCCTCGTCGGTGAGATGGGGCTCGACGGTGCGGGAGGCAGCAGCCGGCATGTTATCTGCTTTCCCTTCGGCCTTGCCCGCGGTCTCGCCCTCGCCCAGGATTGCGGGCATGTCGCGTCTCATGTGGGCTATGCTCTCCCTGATGGCCTGCTCGACCGCATCATCCTCGGCGGGGTTCCCGCGTGACGTCTCAGAGACCGAGGCCTGGATCGCCCGCTCGATTTCGGCGTCCTCCTCCTCGTCGCGGTCTCGGCTGTGGCGGCTGGCGAATGGGGCGGCTGGCGACGACGGTGACGTTGATGATGATATTGACAACGATGGACCGGCGGCGCCGTCTTTGTGCTGCTGCTGCTGCTTCATGGCGGTGAATTCCTTGAGGTCGGACTTGTCTACGGCTCTCCACCGGGCGACAATGTCGGCTCGCTCCTCGGGGCTGGACTGTGCCAGCTCTTCTCGGCCCTGGTAGATGCGGGATGTGGTGATGTAGCCCTGCATGCTGGTGGCGAACGCGTTCTTGATGGAGGCGTGGACACCCTGCATGGTGTAGGCGGGGAGAGCAATCACGGCTGTGTGAAATCCACAGCAGAGACGGAATGATTGGTCAGCTACCTCGCTCGGACTTCTTGTGCGGCTGCGGCTGACGCAGAGAGAGAGAGAGAAGAGAGAGAGAGAAGAGAGAGAGAGAAGAGAGAGAGAGAAGAGAGAGAGAGAAGAGAGAGAGAGAAGAAAGAGAGAGAAGAGAGAGAGAGAAGAGAGAGAGAGAAGAGAGAGAAGAGAGAGAAAAGAGAGAAAAGAGAGATAGAGAAGAGAAAGAGATAGAGAAGAGAGATAGAAGAGAGATAGAAGAGAGATAGAGAAGATAGAGAGAGAAGAGAGAGCGAGAAAGGAGAGAGAATGAGTGGATTGGAAAAATAAACATACCGCCAGCCGGCTTCAGGAAGGCGCCGGCAATTCCCTTGCCGACGCCTTTGAGGAAGCCGATGCCGCCCTCCTTCTCGGCCCCCTTCCAGGGCTGGGTCACTAGGCCGGATATGCCGTCGTAGATTCCCAGGCTGAACTCCCGGCCGGCCACCCTCAGGCCGCTGGCGAGATCGGTGACCTTCTCGGGCGGTCGGACGGTGTCGTCGTTGTAGAGGCGGGGGGCGTTGCGGAAGCCCTTGGCCAGGCCGAGGCAGACGTTCATCGGGGTCTTGACGCTGTGGGAGACGACCCTTGACACGCCCTTGGTAGTCTGGATGGCGGCGTCGATGGTCTGGCCCATGTCGGTTCCCGTCCGCGCGGGGCGGTCACGTCCGGGGGTTTCGGCGGCAGTGCCGGCGGTGGCCGCGGCCGGAGACCGGGGCGACCGCGACAACGGGGCGGAAGCCGGGCCGGGCGGATCGGGGCTGGACGACGCGGCAGACACTTTGGCTTGCGGGGTTGTGGTGATCGGGTTGGCGACTGAGAGATGGGTGGTGGTGGTGGATCCGGCCGTCTGCTGGGGGGGCGGGGTCGGCGGTTCGAGCGACTCGGGCGACTCGGTGGGGCTTGACCCCTTCTGTAGATGCAGGCTGGTTCTCGAGGCGGACGGGGACAAGGGGGCGCCGGCGGCGGCCGGCGCCGCCGCGTTTCGGCTGCTGCTGATGCTTCTGTTGCTACTGCTGCTTCTGCTCCTTCTGCGGTTGCGGCCGCCGCCCTCGCCGCCGCTCTCCTCACCACCCCGGGCGGGTGGATATGGGCTCCGAGACGGCTCGGTAGTGGCGGTCTTGAAGGTCCGGCGGGGGATGTCGGCGACGCCGAGCACGATGGCGGCCACGTCTCCGGCGAGGGAGCTGGTGGCGCCAGTGATGGGGTCCCAGGGCTGGCCCTCGGTAGCATACTCCTTGGGTCGGTACAACTTCAGGTCGGCGTGCCGGAGGTGGCCCCGCTGGACCAGCACCTCGGCGGCGAGGGCGCTGAGCCTCAGCCGGGTCCGGCGGACCCTCCATACGGCGACGCGGCTGGGCGCCAGGAGGCATCGCATGTTGTCGATGTCGAGGTGGTCGTGGAAGCTCATGGCGCCGGCATCGACCCCCTTCTCGCGGCTGATCTTGGCGCCCAGCTCGGTGGCGCGCTGCAGGGTCTCGGGCCGGAGGCAGTGGACGATGGCGGCGGCGAGGGTGGCGGCGGTGAGGTCGCGGTACGGGATCGGGGCCGGGCCGGCGCCGGCGCGGGCCACCATGGCGCCCCAGAAGGGTTGGTCGCCGAAGAAGGGGACGACGACGGTGGGGCGGCCGGCCCTGATGCCGGCGGCGGTGGTGCCGGCGCCGCCGTGGTGGACCACGCACGAGACGCGGCTGAAAAGCCAGTCGTGGGGGCAGTTGCCGAGCATGATGACGTCGCGGGGCAGGCCGACCTCGGCGGCGCCGAGGCCGCCCCAGCCCTGCGACACGATGGCGCGGCACCGCGCCGTCTTGACGGCGTCGAGGATCAGGCGGGTGAGCCGGTCCGGGTCGTCGACGACGATGGAGCCGAAGCCGATGTAGACCGGGGGCGGACCGGCGGCCAGGAAGGCGTGCAGGCCGGGGTCGGCCGTGTAGCCGGTGGCTCCGTCGAGGAAGAAGAAGCCGGACACGTCGATGGCGCGGCCCCAGTCGTTGGGCTTGGGGATCAGGGCGGGCGACCAGCAGTACGTGTACGGCACGCTGAGGCGGGTCAGCAGGCCCGGAGCCCACATGAGGGAGAGCGGGTCCAGCCCGAGCTCGTCCTCGCGGAACCGGTTGATCAGGTCGCCGAGCCCCTGCCAGGTCATCATCTCGACCATGGCGTAGGTGACGTAGTTGGTGATGGCGTCGTCGGTGTTGGAGGATAGGACGTTGGCGAGCGGGTGCGGGAAGGCCCGGGTGGGGGACCACGGCATCGTGAACATCATGTGCAGCGGGATGGCGAGCCGCTCGGCCAGGTGGATGTGGGCGAAGCTGGGCGGGTTGGCGATGATGGCGTCGGCGACAAAGGGCCGGCGGGCGGGGTCGGCGGCAGTCAGGCTGCTGCTGCTGGAGAGAGTAACCGATTTTGTGATTCAGCGGGGTTCGGGTCAGTAGTTAACCGGTCCGGC
>JAOYNC020147791.1:0-19511 GCA_025802115.2 Bertia moriformis
ACCAGTAGATAGAGCAGTATGCCGAAGTCGATGCCTCCCGCGAAGTGCCCGATTGTATTAGCTAGTATCGGCGTATGGGTAGTGGCTCAGTTTGAATAGATCAGCGCTTAGCGCGAAAGACGAGTTCTGTTTTTTATCTCTTTTTGAATTTTGGCGTTATTAAGAGTTTGCTCTGAAACCAATCGAGAGAGATTGGCTAGCTCAGTTGCGAGTCGCTCAGCCTCTTTTGTAACGCTTATATCGCCGTCTTCATCATAAAACGGAAGATTCAAAATGTTTCCATGCTCAGCCGAATCCCACTCTGCGATCAAGGGTGTGCTTGTTAAGAGATTTACTAAGGATTGAATCAGCCCCGCGTTTGTTTGCGCGATATGAACAGGATTGATATTGAGGATAGCCGCTACTGGCGTCGGCCCAATAGAGATTCCAATTTCATCCCAAGGCTTTCCGTTGTTCTTGTTGCAACGCCTTAAATAGGCCTTGTCGGCGGGCTTGCCTTGGTCACCCAAGCATGCTCTGCTTCGCAAAGCCCTAAAGACTGGCCCTACTGCCCTGCATGGGTAATCCATCCGCCCGATTAGTTATGCGTGTTGCGCCTTCGGCGTTGAAAGCCATATCAAGCGCTGACTAGTATCAAAGGCTGTCGGACTCTCTTGGATTCGTGGCTCAGAATCGGAGTCTTGGGAGTAAAGATACGGTTTGTTGTTTTGAGATGATGGGAAGATCAACTTCAAAACGCGAGGGTATAAGTCCCACACTATTCGGATTGATCCCTCAAACGAAGCAATCGAAGGCTGCGCGACGAGGTGAGTTGCTGGAAGCAGGCTTATTAACTCGGAAAAGTGTTTATTGGCGCGAGAATAGGCCGACGCGCTGGGGGCGTCATCTTCATCGAACTCGTTCATCAGATCATCAAGTGCCTGCAAAATGTCATCTAAGCCGAAACTCTTAACTTTGGTATCGGGCTTCAGTGCCGAATAAGTGCCTCGCGATAACTCGGCTGTTACATTCGGAGTAGAGACTAGGCCGACAGCCAAAGCAGCCAACACATAGGGAGCAAGAATGTTCGTCTGCCCTCTAGCCGCAAGCGAAATCACTCCTGCTTGCGATATTTGGTCGTGAAAAGTTTCCCGGCGCCTGCCAAGCGTACGTTCTCCGAAAAACAAGGTTTCTGTCATAACGCCCTTTCAGAAACAACGGGCGGTTCGTTATCCGCAGCTAACGGCGGTTTGCTAACGTAAGCATCCCGCATTGGAATTAGGGCATTAAGTGCATCCCTAAACGCCTCAAGAGAGCCCGCGTTCATCACAATGGCAGTGTGAAAATCTGCAGTAGATGGATCCTTGGACCCTTCATCCAATGGAAAATGCGCACCGAAATAAAGGACTAGATCCGTACCGTTCACCTGATATCGAAGTACGTTTGAAAATAACGGTGCTGGCATATCCTTTACCTAAGCTAGCTAGCCCTTGCCCCATCTTGCTTTGGCGGCTTGCTGCGCAATCTCGATTCTTCGCTCTTTCGTCAAAGCCTTGGCGCGAGCTGGGCCGCCCTGTCTGCCTCCCTCGGCTCCTTTTGGTGCGGATGATTTAGCGACATCCTCACCGAAATGCTTCACAATCCGAAAAGCGTTTGTGTTTACGTCCAACGGGACCTCCGCCTGTCTTTTAGATGCCTAGGAGTATATACACGTTCCCGATTGTATATACAGCCCTCATTGGCGTAGTGTTTCATTCATCGACTTCCGTTGCAAGGTGGATTAGGGCTAAACGAGCATTCCCCAACATTTTTCAATTTCAAAGCGCCGCATACTGAACATAATGCTTGACACGGAACCACGGAGTCAAGCATAATTATCAGTATGAATGTGTTGAGCACCCAAGACCGTGTGACGATTGTGAAGTGTTTGGTCGATGGATGCTCCATGCGCGCGACGGCTCGCATTGCGGGAGTTGCCCGGAACACGGTCGATAAGCTGCTGGTTGAACTCGGGGCAGCCTGCGCCAAGTACCAAGATGAGGCGTTCCGTAACCTGAACTGCAAGCGCATTCAGGTCGATGAGTGCTGGGCGTTCTGCTACTGCAAACAGAAGCAGGTCACCCCTGAAATCGCGGATCGGCAAATTGCAGGCGACATCTGGACATGGGCGGCTATCGATGCCGATACAAAGCTGATTCCTTGCTGGACACTCGGGAAACGAGATCCCGAGACCGCACACGCGTTCGTCTCTGATTTGGCAGAACGCCTAGCGGATCGCGTACAGTTGACCTCGGACGGCCTCAGGGCCTACATAACGGCTGTTGTGGCTGCATTCGGCGAGAACGTTGACTATGCCCAGCTTGTGAAGTACTACAGCAATGACCCCGAAGGGCAACGTCGATATAGTCCGGCTGTTTGCACTTCATGCAGCAAGAATCCCGTCATCGGCGAACCCGAACCGAAGCACATCAGCACCAGCTATATCGAACGCGCGAATCTCACTATGCGGATGGGCATGCGCCGCTTCACACGACTGACGAACGCCTTCTCCAAGAAAGCAGAGAATCACGCAGCCGCGCTAGCGCTTCACATGATGCACTACAACTTCGCACGTGTTCACCAGACGCTCAAGACGACTCCTGCGGTAGCTGCTTGCGTTTCAGATCATGCTTGGACGATTGAAGAAATTGTTCGGCTAATCGGGTGATAAACTCACCCAATCATGGGATGGGATCAGATCGTTGGCAAGATGACGCCATATGTAGTTCGGATTGATACCCCGAACGGTCATGGGACAGGGTTTCTATGCCTGTACAACGAAAACAAAAGCATATGCGGGATCGCAACGGCTCACCATGTTGTTGAGCACGCAGAGGAATGGCAAGAGCCGTTGCGAATACGTCAGATATCTTCTGCGACGACCTATTTTGCCAAGGAGGATGACAGAATAATCCTCTCGAACAAGAGCAAGGATTCAGCCGTTATTTTGCTTTTCAAGCATGACCTTGTATTGCCACAAGAACTTGTACCACTCCTGCCAACTGACAAGAGCCTCCCTATCGGTGCGGAGGTTGGCTGGCTCGGTTTTCCTAGCATCGCAGCCGAAACGCTCTGCTTCTTCTCCGGGAACATCAGTGCCAGAGAGGGGAACAGCTACCTCATCGACGGCGTTGCGATCAACGGAGTAAGCGGAGGTCCAGTTCTTTACTCTACTCCGACCGATGGAATTCACATAGTTGGGAACATTACTGCCTATCGGGCTAACTACCGATCCGACAGTGTTCTCCCCGGGCTTTGCATCGCTCAAGATGTTACTCACTTTATTCATACCGCAAGCTTAATAAAGTCCAGAGACGAAGCCAATAGGCAGAAACAAGAGCTCTCTGCGGCCGATCCTGCCGCACCTAAAGCCGAGTAAGTTCCCCAAACTGAGCCACTACCCGCGTTTTAGCTTGAGTTCGTATATGGCGATCAAATCATTACATTCAGACTTTGCTTCGGCTTGGACCTTCGAAGCCTTGTGCATCATCCCGCACATGAACGCAAACGGACTCGCGACTAACGCTCCCGCGCCCATATACAGCCAATCGTGGAGGTTCATCGTTGACACCTACAACCCCGGTCGGGGACATACATCGCCGAACACTTTGGACACTTGCGCAACGTAAGCCTAACGGAAACGGCGGAATTCTTCACAGACTCCTCTTTGTCGCGCCGGACTTAGCCGCGTTATGCCGATCCTGTTTGTACGGGTCTACCGTGCTCTCCAAATGCACCGCCAAGGGGAAACAGATCGTTCTGTGAGGCTTCGGGGCTGTGTTGGCCCCTCCGATATCGTCAATGCCCGGAGATGGCGCTATGAGGCGATTACGGGGTGTTTTGGGTAGACGTGGAGCAAATACCGCACGATAGCCTTGATTCGACTTAACTAGATAAATGTTTCGAATGCCAGAGTGAGTCCGGCGTTTGGCCTGTCCGGTATGCAACATAGCCAGTGCGCGCTCAGCGTGAACACGATAGACCCAGCGATCCGAATCACCATCGCCAGTCCAAACGTTCACGCGCCGAGAGTTCTCGACATCGTAAGCCATAATTTTTTGGGATTTTTGAGACAGGAGTGGCCGTACTAAGGAATCAGCCTAGTTCGTGCGAAGCCCGCTAGGACGGGAACTACTTTATACAGCCAACTACTCTACCAACTGCGGAAAACATTCGCAACCGGAAATGGTTTTATGGAACAGGATCACCTGCGGACTGTCCGTTAGCCATCTTGTCCACTCTTACCGCCGCGCGTATTTGAGGTTTAGTTACCCCTAACTCGCGCATGATTTCCGAGTACGTCCATCCATTCTTACGTAGCGCAATCATCCTTGCGCGTAGTGCCAGAAATGCCTTACGGTCGAACTGGGACTTTGCCCCAGCCGCACGGACAAACCGAGTAATGCTCCCTTGCGAGATTCCGGTTCGGCGCACGATCTCGCGATATGCGATCCCCTTCTTGTACATTTCAACGATCTGTTCGCGCACCGCATCAGGCGTACGCCGTGGATCGGTTTCTGTGGCTGCCTCAACAAGTTCTTCGTCATCATCTTCCGGCATTGCGCGTATCTGCTGATCTAACTCCGCAAGTCGCGCAGATCCCACCGTGCGGATGTATTCGAATTCAAGGATTGAGGCGTGAGAGGACATAGGGTTCACCGTTTCGTAGATTTTAGATTCTCAACCAATTCCATCCGCTGCCGGAACACAGCATTCACCGATTCCCACTTCTGGAGTTTTGGGCTATCAGTAGCTAGGTCCATGTCATCAATGCCGGATTCAATTTCGTACATCTCCAACCACAGTCGATCTAGTTCAGCATCTCCCCACGATGCGAACTCGGGCTTATTTGTTACGCGAGAGGACATAGGCTAGATTCCTTTATGCATCCGTAGTATCTTAGATATGCGCGTTGTTGTTTTGATCCTGCAGGCGGATTGAGTCCGATGCCTTCTCACGGGAATTACAGTCTCAATCCGCCACGCCTTAGCTACAAGATCCTGGGATACACGCCGCGATATCTTCACTTAGCCGCATCCCGCAGTTTCTCAATCAGCTCATTCACCGCTCTTTTGCTGTCGTCTTCCTGCGGACATCGGTTGTACTCAGCCTTGGCCGTGCTCAAATGCGTTCGGATCGGCAACGGATGGCCAGATTGCAGTTCGTATTGCGTCTGAAGCGATTCGTAAAGTTCAGCGTACTTATCGCAGGCGGCATACGACACATTCATGGGTATGTTGATGGTGTCGTTTACTTGAGCAAGCTCCTCGCGCGTCAGCCTCCGGGTACTCAAATCGGCGAACAGTTTATGTGTTCTGTTCTCCATTTCATTCAATTCCCTAAGGGATTCTTCATTTACCTTCCAGCGGCCCTGATCTGTGCAGTAATAGGGCGTTCCGTTGACGTTCATGTTGTTGTTGACATTGCCCCACGGATCATCGGGATCTGGCGGAACACATTCTGGCCATTCCTTGCCGTGCTTATCAACGTGTTTCCGTGGCGGATACACGGGCATCTTGAACGATGGATTGTCGAGATTCGCGAGAATGACACTCAGGCCGGGGAGTAGTTCCTTTACCGCTTGAGAAAGACTGCGTTTATCCTCCCGATCCTTGCTCGCGTACTGAGGCACACCGGGAAATCCTCCGCCTTGGAACACCGTGAACCCGTGATGGTCGATGTAATCTCCGACCTCTGCCCGGTCACAATCCCAAGCGTTCTTGGGATACTCCAGCTTCACCACATCGCCCATTAGATCGCCGTGACTGAGCGTGGCGATTACGCGATCTGTCTTCCATCCATTCTCTGTTTTGGACACAGGATGCACGACTGCGCGTAATGAGCCGCAAGCCGTTCCCATGAATGTTGCAAATAGAGCCATGACGATTCTCTGTTTCATTCCAATCCCTCCGGCTTCACGATCTCGGGGCCAATGTCAACCGTATTCAGGTCAAAAGAGTAGTCAAACCCAACGCAAATGATCTTCTTTACAACGTTTCCTTGGCGATAATCGCTGGAGATCCTACCAATACTCCAATGCGCACTGGGAGGGTTTATATTTACCCAATAGAACGCCCCGTCTTTAAGCTCGTCCATTCTTCCTCTCCTTCAGCCGTCTCCGTACCGCATTGGCATTCTTTCGTCGGCACGTCTTACACCTCGGACTTCGATCCTCCGGCTTATCTGCCCCGCAATCCGCGCAGGTTGTGTACGTCTCGACGGCCAACGTGAGGACTAATCCGCAGCCGCGCGGGATGGTGTGGTTGGGGTGGATCATTGCGCAGCCTTCTGAAGCAGCTCCCATGCTTCGTTGGCGCTATCGATTGCATCTTGCGGTTCTTCTTCGGTGATCGCAAGCGTATAGGCAGCTTGCGCCAGATACGCCGCCACAAACTGCTCTTTGAATCGTTGCTCATCCGTGCTTTGCACGAACGCCTGCAGGTCTGTCATTTCCGGCTCTCCACAAATTCATCAATAGTCATTGGGTTGGACGATAGCGCTTCCGCAAGTGCGTATGTTTGACGTAGTAGGTCGTTGACGATTGCAGCTTTACCTTCCTCGCGTGTCTTCCACGTACCCATCAGCGGGGGAGTATTGGAGTTCCACGATCCATCAATCGCCATCCACAGCCCAATTGAACTGCCAGTGCTAAGGGCGAGATGCGGAAGAATCAATGTGCTCTTAGTCTTCTCATCGTCCCAACAAATCCTATGCTTCGTTTTAAGTTTGTCGCGATTTATTCTTGCTTCGTTGGTTCGGCTTCCTGTCTTCCATTCCGGCCACTTTTCAACTCGACGAGCCGTCTTCTCCAGAAAGTCGAAGAATTCCTTCCCCTGCTTCACTTGGTTGATCCTGTTCGTTTCGTCGTTCATTAGATGTCTCCAGAAGTGTTTTAAGTGTTATAGATAGGCGCGTGGCTTTCATTTGCCATTCTCCCGGTAAGTTCGGATAAGCTCATCCAACGCGCCCAACACTGAATCGGACTCTTGCCGCATTACGTGAGACGTTTTCTGATTCATTGCAATGGCCTCAAACGTTCCCGCGCCAGTCCAATCCGACAACTCCACCGTATAGCCCTTGCCGACGAGTTCCACGATGGCGTTCAGGCGATCTGAATCCGCCATGCAACACTCTGGCCCAAGTTCGTACTCGCCACGGTGATCGGCGTAATCTTGGCCGCAAGGATATACATCGCCCTTTGAGCTACCCAAGGCTGGCTCCCAGTCGGGATTACGGTACTTGGTTATTTGTCGAATCCAGTAGAACTTACCGTCCTCCACGACTTCCTCCCGGCAATACCCGCATACTCAGTTCCATTTCATGCGCCGCGATAATGGCTTTTGCGAATCGCTCTAACGTGTCCGGGTTCGCCCTGCTAATTAGCGGATCCTGCCCTTCGGTCGGATGCTGGATCACGAAGCCGCTATCCAACGCAATGCGGTAGATGTCGGGAATGGTCACTCGTTAGTCGGCTCCTTCCAGCCGATTAACTCGGCGATCTGTCGCAGAATGGAAGCATCACGGACTTTGTAAACGTTATCCGCAATAGATACTCGATTCGATTGAATCCAACAATCGTCGTCAACTTCCTGCTGAGTGAAGACAAACCCGCAATGCTGGCCGTTTTTGGGAACCTTGGTTTTTCCGTGTCCAACGATCCAGGAACGTTTGGTTTCGCCGACGATCTGAACCTTCACCCAATGTTCGCGATAAATTGGTCTGCCGCCGAACCCATCTTGTTTCCTGTAAACCCGACGGTTTTGGTTGAACTCCCAGATCCAATCGCCAACCTTCAAATCGCTCACTTCCCCTCCATAGCTGCGTCGATGGCTTCGCGAAGCGTTGAGCCGCTGAACTTACGCACCATCTCGCCGGGTAGCTCTATTTCCATCGGCGAGACTAATCCGTCTTCGATGGTCAGCTTTAGGTGATTCTCTTGAGATAGCCAATCGAGACGGGCCTTGTCCCTGCGGGCCTCGGCAAGTTCCGCCCTCGCTGTTACCATCCATGCTTCCCAAAAGGCTTCAGATTGTTCTTCGTCCGTCATGACTACTCCGTAATCACCCCGATGTAATGGTGTCTTTCCTCGGATGTCAACTCGCCCGCGCGATACTGCTTTAACTCTTCGTGGCTCAGTCTTCGGTATCCGAAGCGGGTTTCTACAACCACGGGCTTCTTTGATTTCCATGAAGGCGGAACTTTATAGTGCTTACTGGGACGATTTCTATTCCATGAGGCGGTAAACCAACCGTCTCCGACTTCGATAACTCTTACCTCCCAGATCCCCAACGTCCGCAGGGTCGTATTGCCAACTCCGCACGGGTGCACGTCGTAAAGCACCTGCCCCGGCTTCAGTGATTCGATTTTCACTTTCTATCCCTCCACTCGGGAATCTCGCGCTCTTGGACGCGGACGTTGCGGCATCGCGGATCTTTCGCGTATTTCTTCGCGGACTTTTCCGCGAAGTCGAGCGCCCCGGTAGACACCGGAATTTTCAACGCTTGCGGAATCCACAAGTCGTCGCATTGACGCCCACTCGTACACCACGCGGTACTCCATCGGCTTCTCGGGGGTCACTACAGCGGCTCCCCGTGTTGGGCTTTCATTTCAGCTAAGTCCTCAGCACTGAACCCTCGCATTAGTGACTCACGCGCTTCTCGGGCATCTTCTGAAATGCAATGCTGAACAAATTCAAGTAATTCATGCCCAAGCCCCATCACGTGATCCTCACGCGGACAGTTATTACCCCATGATCCAGCCGCTACCCACATGCGCCGCTCTTTCGCAAGCTCAATGATTCGTTCGTTTGTCATCCCCTTACTCCCACATCCAATCATTTTTGTTGATCTCCTCCAGCCAGTCGAGAAACATCACCAGCCCATCTCCGTGAATCCATCCGCAGGCGCAGCATCCATCCAAGACTTGAAGCCCTGCATAAGTTCGAACGCTTGGCCATAAGTCATTCGAATGCAAACATCGCCAAGAGCGAGCAGGATGTTTCCATCGTCAGACGCAAAGGTGTGCTCGGGGAGTTGGCCCTTGGGTCCGCCAGGAGGATCGTCGTCTGTGATGTCAAATTCAATCCGCACTTTTAGCCACCTCCACTCACTTCGGCAGCACCCGCTCGTTCTGGGCCATACTCACCAGCCCATCTCCGCTAGATCAAATGCGGGTTCCCGATGCCCACACGCCCCGCACTTACCGCACACAAAACACTCCCGCGTTGCCCATACCGCGAGTAGAGCCTTCATTTGCGGCGATAGCGGACGATTGGACGGCTCCGGCGTAGGTTCCGGGGGGTTGGATACCAGCACGGGCTTGCGTGGCCCGTAATGGCCGCTTGGGTCGAAGAGATAGGCGGGGTTAGTGCTCATACGCTCCTGAATGGATAGAGCGCGTCCCTTACGGCAAGGCTCTCATCCCACAAGTTTTCAGAGTCCCGTCGGGCTGCGGCAATCAACGCAAGAACCTCCTCCGAGTGAGATCGCGGCTCGCCGATTTCCTCTGCCGTAAGTTCGCGGATCATACTCTCGTGTGCGTAATTGCGCGAATCCCACGCTCGATCCCGCCCACGCATTAGAAACCCACAAACCGCTCGGCGGCATCAATCGCGCGCGCCTTGCCGTTTATAAGGGGCTTACTCAGATCCGTCTAAGTGAGAACGGTAAAACGGAGAAGCATCCGACGAGTAGCGAGAGAGCTCTGAATTGAAAATGTTCCCCACTCGTCGATTCTGACATTCTGATACAAGAATTCCAATCCCATCCTCTTTCCCATTGAAGCGAGCATCCCACTTTTGAGAAAAACTGCAATCCCGAGCTACCACCTTTACGGAACTCTGGCTGAGCTCTAACGTGAATGCTTCCATTTAACTTGGTGGCGGGAAAGGGCGGTAGCATCACAACTCTCGCGTACCAACTGCTTGTTCGAGGACTGGTGCGGAAACCACACAAGTCCCGACAGGCGTTCCCGCCCCCTTTTAGAGCATTTCTAAAAAACTGCTATTGCTGCGATGTACTGGCTCGGTTTCGGCGTGCCGTTCCACCAGCCGCCCGTCGGACAACCAAAATCCTGCGAGCGATCGATTGCAATGTAATAGATTCCAGTTGCTGTCGGAGCTGTTAGCGGAATCGGCTTTGATGGGCGGGTAATTCCTATTGGCCCAGGACCTCCATCGAAGGCGCAAGCAACAGGAAGCTGGTCGGCAAATCCGACCTGAATCTGATCAATACAAGCGGGGCAGTCCGCGTCGGAAATCGAGTAGTAGAACTGAACAGAGAACTGGCGCCTGGCGCTACATGGGTTTGATTGCTGTAGGCGCCGTTGATCACAGCACCGATGACTTTAACGGGCCCTTGCTGGGCTCCAACCGCACTTGGTTTTGCGCAAGGATTGGGGAAGCCACCGCTAGAGACATCAGAGCGGCTGCAGGAAAAATCGATTTGAGGTTCACAATTCCACCTTTCCGTAACTCACTATACGTGAGGCACGCGAAAAGTATACTCTCAAGCGATTTGGAGTTCTAGAGTAATTTTCTGCCAAATGTCGTTAACATGCGATTTGTCCGGTCGAAATAACAAGTGATCTGTCCGCTTTGAAAGAGAGCTGAGGCGGAGCGTCAGGCTGAGGAGTGGAATCAGAGCCGGCGTATACCGCTTCAGAAATGGAGCGGATGATGAAACTGCAGGACGTGTTGTTAAAAGCAATGGCGAAGAAGATCAGTTGGTGGGCGGCGACGGAGATCATCGGGGTGACGGACCGGACGATGCGACGCTGGCGGGAACGTCTCGAAGAGCATGGCTATTCAGGGCTGGCGGACCGGCGCAAAGGCAAGCCAGCAAGCCACCGGGTGCCGCCCTCTCCAAACCGAAAACCGGGGCGGCTCGCGCCGCCTGAACCAAAACCGGACAGATCGCGTGTTAATCAGAGCGGACAGATTAACTTGTTAACGACAGAGTAATTTTCTGCCAAACCGACCAACGCTAAAGCGAATAATTCTTAGTTCCTGTACTTTGTCGGCCAGCACGATTCTGTGCTTCGAGCTATAAATTTATGAGGGCGAGTTAAGAAAGCGATTTTCGCCTGAGTTCCATTTGAACCGCAGTCAGACGTTTGTTGAACCGACGGCACCGGCTCGCGAAGAACACGAGAATTGTTAGATTCTTCTACAGGTTGGGCCGTGCGTATCTCGCCTACGTTTCACTTACACAGAGGGGCAATCCGAATAGAGAGCTTTTCGCCAGATATGACGAGGAAGGTTCATATCGAGATGCTGGAGCAGGAATTTCAAGTCTATTCGTTACTTTTTTAGAAATCCATCCCGCTGACGCGCAAACGTCAACAACGTGGACAATCACGTTCTCCGCTCTCAAGGCTTGGTTCAGGTCCAGTGCCCCAGCTCCACCCAATCGTCGTTAGATCGCGACCCAACGGTTGCAAGTGAGCGGCGCAACAAAGCCTGGGGCACGGGTAATGGAGATGATTAGGCATCACGCAAAGTCAGCACTGCGGGCGAAGCTTTTTGCAATAGATTTTCGCCTCGGCCTCCCGGCTCGCGAGGAAGTGCCGATTCTCGATTGGCCGCTCGGCAAGCCGGCGACGATCAGCAGCGTCGCCGATCATCAGCCGGCAGCATTGCGGGAGCTGCAAAGATCGGGGCTTGTGCCGGGGGCGAGGCTGATTGTTGAACATAAAGCAAGCGACACTCTGGTGTTGCGTCTCGGGCAGCGGCGAGAGCAAATCCGCTTTATTAACGATTTGGCAGACAACTCGCGCTCACGGAGCCGTAACAGCGAGACGGCTTAGACATCGAATCGAGCGAATCCGTAAGTGCTTCCGGTTTCCGCTTTTCGCGCGTTTACGCTCAAATGTTAGGCTTTGGCACTATCAAATCCAACGGATACTGTTCTAGTCAGATTCGCGGCAATCTGACTTCGGCCCGCCTTGGGCAGGTCGTTGCTCAACTTCATGGTTGCCGACTATTCGCTCAGAAGGTTTCAAATAGGCAAGCTTCTGAATGCGGCGAACGGCGCAGATGAAGAGCAATCCAAAGAAGACTTTAAATCGCGCCTTGGGGAACTGCCCCCCAAGGCGCTGTCATGCGACCATGAACCGCTTTTTACCTTGTTCAAACATTAAGCATCATTTGCCGATCTTACGCAATACCCCAATGGAGGTAACCCTGAAGCCCAGTCTGAAAGTCGCTCGGGAACCCGGATATCACGGGCAGGGGTTGGAGCAACCGGTTCGTTTACTTCAACTTTGCCGACCCGCTCGCGCAAGCGCAGGCAAGCCGTCAAACCTTTTTGCATTTAACTCTCGCTTCCCCGACAGTGAGCGGAACGCCGTTAGCTTTTGGCTACGCACAATTTCGGAGAATACGGCGCAGTCTGCCGTTATCATTAAGCCGCGCACGTTTTTTCCTGTCTCCGCCTCGGCATAGAAGAATGCAAACTGCTGTTAATGGTTAGACGCGTGGTTACTACTTTGGTCGGGTGCGGAGAATCTCAGATGATGAAAGGCAGCCCACTGAAGATCAATAAGTACAATCCCAATCAGAATTACATTCCGAGGCTGTTGATCTTATCATCTGCAATTTTTGTCGCGAAGTTGATAGGTAGCGCCCTGTCTGCCTCTCGCAATTCGATTGCTATCTGATCACCATGCTTCTTTAAATCCAGCGCCGCATTCAGCTGCGCCTAAATGAATTGAAACGTTTTAAAAGGATTTTTCAAGGCGGTCGGGCGAGCTAATCCTCTGAAAAGCAACCAGTTACCCTATTTCGGGCTTCGGGGCATTTCACCGATGCAACGGTGTGAAATGGCCCTGCGGAACCGTTACCGCGCGTAACGACTCCCCTGTTCCGGTCTCTGCCGGATCATCAATCTTCTTTTCGTCGAGTGTCTGTGAGGCTCTCAAATCAGCCCATAGGTTCTGATTACAATCTTCTTTTAGGTTGGAGAGATCGGTGTGATCGTGCAAGCGAGCGTAAAGCCTGCGAATGGCTAAAGAAATCCGAGAGTTCTGCCGATAAGACCTTGGCTTCATATGACCCTGGGATCTTCAGAAAGGCCTGAATCAGAGGACGCCTCTCAAGAGATCGAGAGCTTTGCTTCGGAGAAACGCTATACGCTTCTGGCACAAGTTGCTTCGGGTGGCTACGGCGAGGTTTGGCTCGCCTCGGATCGTGTACTTCAGCAAAAAGTAGCAATCAAGCGCCTGCATGAGTGGGTGTGTCGTGCGCCTGACGCTCTCGAGGCGATTCGCCGCGAAGTAACAGCCGGGCGTTCAATCCAGAGCAAGCATGTCGTGCAAATCTACGACGTTGTCTACATTGGTGGAACGCATCACTTGGTAATGGAATACGTCCAGGGAGAAACTCTTGGGCAGTTTCTAAATGCTCCACTAGTTCCGGCGATTGTGAAGCGCAAGCTTGCGTTGGAACTGTGTAACGGCTTGATTGCCATTCACAGGGCCGGGTTCACCCATCGAGATCTCAGACCTGACAATGTCGTTATCGAACAGGGTACCGGCCGACTGGTGATCCTAGACTTGGGCCTTGCCGGAAGAGCTGAGCCGATCACGGTTACACCAGAGAAATATAGGGCGCCAGAGCTCACCATTCGTCCTTCGTTGACGCTAGCCGACATCTATTCAGTAGGAGGCATTCTCCGCCTAATAGCTGGTGAGTCAGGCCGAGGTATTGACAGGATTTCTTCTCTGATCCTTAGAACAGCTGACAGATGTCAAGCACGTGTGCCAGAAGAGCGCTTTTCCTCGGCTTCAGAGGTTCTGGACGCGCTCAATCGCATCAGTTTGCGAATGCGTTCTCGTCTACTTCGGAGAGCAGGACTCCTTGGAGCAACAGTTATTCTTCTGTCCTGTGTTGCACTAGTAGTTAGTAAAAGTCTAAAACATGCAGGAGCACACGCGGCCAGTGTTGTGGTTGAGGGCGACTCTGATCTGTTCTCGAAAGCGGCTGCTGATATTGTCGCGCAATACCTAGAGGCAAGCCATATTGCGGTTTTGAGAGCGGCTCACTCTGTGGACACTGCCTTGCTACACGATGCCACGTCGAGTGGTTCTTTAACAGCCGTCTACACAGACCATGCCGCCCTGCATCTTCGACTCCGTCATTCCAACTGGCCAGAACAGTCCGTCACTGTCAACCTTGATAGGTCGACGGTGTTGGATCTCTTAAAACCGTTGGCCGCGTATTATAAATTGCCCAGGGTCAGTCAACAATTCGATGCATCCAAGGACGGCTATACTCTACGGACATTTCTATCCGCGTTGAGAGACGAGAATGAAAACCAGCGTGCAGATACCTACGTGTGTGCTCCTAGTTCATCGTTTCCTGTGCAACTCCTGCGTGCCAAAGGCGCGATAAGGCTTTATAGCGCCGTGCCTTCTAAAGTAGATTCTAGTTGTGTCACAACAGCTTTAGATAAGCTCGAAGCCGGGCCTCTTCATACAAGTGAAAGCGTGCTGCTCCGGTCTGAGTTGTTCCGTACTCAGGGGCGCATCCAAGATAGTACCGCGGTCCTTCTGGCTGGTCTTACGAGTACAACCGGTAAGGGCAAATTGGATAAATCCCTGAGCGAGAGTGCCTTGAAAGCGGGATTTAGCGACGAAGCTGTCCGGTACGCCTCAGCGGCGGTTGATGCTGACCCTTTAACCGCAGCAAACTATGTCACATTGGCCAAAGCCTTCGTAAGTAAGGGGGTCAATAAACAAGCTGTAGAAGCGCTCGAGACAGCGTTACGCATCGACCGTCGATCTACCAACGCCCTAACATCTCTGGGATCCGTGTATATACGGATGGGTCGGTTTGACGATGCAAGAAAATGCGTGGAACAATCGCTCGAAATACGGCCGTCACAAAGGGCAAAGGTTTTTCTTGGGCTCGTTAATATTCTGACCGACCAGATGAGTCAAGGTCTGTTGATTTTGCAGGGGGCGGCGGCCGAACATCCCGATTTGTACTCATTAAGTACTCTAGGGGCGGCACTCCGGTGGGCAGGAAAGATGGAGAGCTCCCAAGCCGTGTTTAACCGCGCCTTATCCTTTGCTAGTGCCAATCAGACCAATAGCCCGGCAGAACTCGGGCAGCTTGCTCTTGTGCACGCTCAGCTGGGACATATTGCAGTCGCGGATGAGCTGTTAGCGCATGCAATCCAGACTCGCTCTGAGTTCGAGACGGAACTACTCTACGATTCAGCGGTTGTGGATGCATACGCGGCTCGCGATGTAGACTGCGCGAAGAAATGCCAGCTACTCGCAGCTCGACGATTTCCAATGGCGTTTATCCGCCGCGATCCGTTTATTGCAAAAGTGCTTACAAGAGTGGGTGTTTTACAGAGTCTACCCCCTTTCTGATAAGGGGATATCGCTAGAAGTAGGAAATCAAAATACAATCTCTGAAAGGAGGTCTTTCGATGCCCTTGCCGGATGTCGATGTGATAGTTGATGCTCTAGTCGCGCTTGCACAAGCGTTCGGATGGATGTAATTTCGAGCGGCGTGTGTAATGCCAAAAAGAAACGCGGAGAGTTCCGTGTTTATCTAGTTCCTCTAACACTCTTGGCTTTTAAACGTCAAAGAATGAGGAGCTTTCTGAAACCCTGATCTAAAACCAAGGCCAGAAAAAACTGTAAAGGTGATGCAGAACGATTGGACCTGGTCCCATTTGTGATCCTCCGAAACGTCCGATTAAATACGTTTGTAGAGGTGTGCCAAGTTTTCTCGGCTACGCGATAAAAATAAAATCTCAGAAGTTTCGGTAAAATGGTGTAGAATTTCACCAAGTAGTACATCGTCGGAAGCAGAGCCTTTCATTTGAATTGGGAGGCTTTGCTTCCCCTCAGTTTTCTTCGTGAATACATTTCTGGCGTCGTTTAGAGTTCTGTATTTCTGAAATGCGGTCACAGATCGCTATCTCGTCCGAGCTGTTCAATTCAAATATCCACTTTTCACAATCTTCCACACTCACTTCACGAGACTGTGAAGTCCGCTTAGAACTGAATACCCGATTTAAGTTCGGCTTACCTGTTTTCCACTCTTCGTCTATATATTTATCTGGCACGTAATGCATGTGGTCTTAGAAAGCGTTGGTTATAGAAGGGTTGGTTTATTTAGGAAAGACGAATCTAAAGCATAGAAAGGAGTCTGAGCTAGTACAACTGTTGAGATTAGGTAGATTCCGTATTCCAATTTGCTCGCCTGTACATGCTTCGACAGATCATTCCAAAGACTTTAGAGTCTAAACTAAACGACTTGTGAAGCTAGTTAAGCAACCGAGCCAGCCCGTTTAAGCCTTGAGCAGAGTAGGAAGCGTGTAATTTATTTGCCTTGCCGGACCACGATCAATCTTGTGGATTTCGCAGGCCTCTATCGGCACTAGCGGCTAAAGGAAGCTCGCCCGGACGCGATAGCCGGGCTTGAATTGCATTTAAAGTGAGAGACACCGTTCAGCAGCCGAAATGGGAGGAATTGGTAGCGCGGATTGCTACAAGCGATCCGGCCGCTATTTCCGAGCTTTATTCAATCTTTCAACAGGGGTTGCGTTTTTCTATTCGCCGACAGCTAGGTCCTCAAGATCTGGATGATCGTGTGCACGACGCGTTTATGGCCGTAGTGACGGCGATTCAACGCGGCTTAATTCGCGAACCCGAACGGCTAATGGGCTTCGCCCGAACGGTAGTACGGCGGCAAATTGCCGGGGAAATTGAAAAAATCATAATCTCGCGCAACCGGGAAAAAGAAGTTGAAGAAGTCCCGCCGCTCATGGACCCACTACCTGGTGCCGAGCAGCAGCTGCTCGCCGCAGAGGAACGCGAAATCGCAATTTCTGTGCTTCGCGCGCTAAAGCCGCGCGAGAGAGAATTGATCACACGTTTTTACCTCAATGGTCAGAGCCCTGCCCAGATCCAAACTGAACTCGGGCTTACCCAGAAGCAATTCGAACTCGCCAAGAGCCGGGCGAAGCTAAAGTTTACCGATCTGGTGCAGAGGCGAATGAATCGGCGGAGTTAAATAAGCCACTGCTGCTGCAGGGCGTTTTTCGACAGCGTAAATGCGCTAGTGGACTACGACCTTCCATTTCTATCGTATGCTTAGACCGTTTGGCAAGATGGCACTTTCCGAAGCGGTCGTCACCCATATCGGAAGCGGGCCCACAGTCCCGAAAGGGACGGTAACGGACACAGTGAGAGTTGTGGCGCTGAGCACATTGATTGCACCAAAGATGACACCACCTACCGGTGTTAGAGCCGTGGTTCCCTGAACAAAGCGGGTGTTTACGCCAGTCACCAGAACGGAAGCAATTGTTCCGGCAGCAATGATGGTTTTGCTCATCTGATCGATAAACGGGGAGCCCAACGGAATTAGTTGATTGAAAAGACCCCGCATAATCACAGTAGCGCCATATCACCGCGCGTAACTGGGTTTTGCGGACAAAACTCGGTTGCAGAGCACCCTTCTGGGTATTCGCATACCCTATGTAATCCGCGTTAGTGATCACAACCGTCTTGGGGCGAGTTGTTTACGATGCTGGTCTGACCAAATGCACGTGGCTGATACCCAGTTGCAGTCGGGATTCACCAGTTCACTGATAGGCCAACGTTTTCCAGAATCACGGTGTCGTTAAGTGTGTCGTCAATCTGGATTGCTGGCTGGTTTGACGGGAACTGCAGATTTAAGGGGATGAGATAACCACTTAAAAACACAATCCGTCGGACAGCGCCTCTCACATGAGTTGTTCGTGAGATCAGGTAAGTTCCCGGTGTGTAAATCAGCGGTTGGATGGGTGGGATCAGAATGGGGCTCTACTCTACCAGAAGGCGTAAGCTCCGAGTTGGTCTAAAAAGCTCGTTATTTCTAAAACTGGGCGTGCACGGCGATCAGGCATGCCGTTGGGCTGCCAACAATCGCACACCCTTCTTTCTGCTCACTAAACATTCGAGATCGGCAGCCGATATGAAGTTAATGGAGCATCAAGACACACCTGCCATACCGGACAGTGATTGCTTTCGGTGGGTAATAGCAACTGAATCGTGGAAGTTGTTTCTGCATGCGTGTCCAGCGACTAAGCTCGAGGGTGCTGAGGAACGAGAGCAACGGATGGATGATCTCGCCAGAGAAAACGAGGCTGAAGAACGCCCGTAGATTGTACTTGCGCCTCAACCGGACACAGTGGCTGCCCAAGTGTGCCAACGGGTTTCGGCATCTTTTAATGCTGAAAGTAAGGAATTCGAAACTACGATAAGCCTTCTGGCTTGTGTTGCTCGCAAGTTTGCGGCCGACAATGCAAGCTGAGCGCTGTAGGTGTACAAAACGCCTAGAATCAGGACAGCAACAGTGATGAAAAGCGGTCCAGTTTCCCTAATTGGAACGGAAGCTTTCATGACAGCCAAGCCGTGATTTAATCTAGAATATTCGAAGTGTTTGCACCTTGCAATCGGAAAAACAGAATATTCGTGCGTATGGAGAGAGCCCGTAAAGCGACATTATCTACTCAACCAACTTGAAATCCTTTGGCGGAACGCGTTACTGATTCTCTGAGAATAAGAGGCTTGTGATGTGTCTCGAGTTTTATCGGCTAGGGGCGCACGTCCCCTCAAGGCGCGGTGTCGCAAAGAGCATTTGGCACTCCCCTGGGGTGGTCGACTCCTCATTGGGTAGCCTAGTTCGGATCTGGTTTCTAAGGGTACAGGAGGGACTGTCCTGAACCTCTCGTTGCCTGAATCCGGAACGACTGAATTCTTTGCCGCGCTGGCATACTAAAAGCCAGATGCGACGTCCCGAAAAGCCTACCGAGTTGGGATGCGCCGCTTGCGAGCGTCTTTTCCAGAATGCAATCATTTCGTACCGCGCCTTTCATTTCGCGAATACCGAACTGGCTGACGGGGAAGACTCCGCTACGGTTAGCGCGGCGAGAGAGTCGGCCCTGATCGCGACGTTCCTGTACGACAAGCATCGGAAGACGCATTTCTAGGTTGGCTTGGCCCTCCCCGCGCCTCTCCCCAAGCTCAGAGCGAATATGCATTGCTCGGGCCAACAGTTCATCTGCAACTGCGGTATGTCCGGTCTGAGCGTGCACAAGTGTAAGGAGGCCGAGTTCAACAGGGTGACTCGTCTGATGATTGGCAAAGAGTAAAGCATGGTGAAACGCGTCCTGGGAGTCCTCCATCTTTCCTGCCCACCTAAGAGCCGCGCCCACAGTTCTGACTGAGTACAAATCGGGATGTTCGGCAGCGACGCCTCGGATAATCAAAAGCCCTTGGCTCTTACTGCCGGACAACATATTAAACGAGCCCAAGAAGCACCTTTGCTCTTTGAGAAGGCTTCAGTTCCGCCTCGCCAGCGAACGGGCTTAGCAGATCGACCATTAATGCATTAAGGAGATATTCATCTCCTGCAGTCGCCTTGTCTCCAATCCGTCCTTGAGTATGTGCCGATAAGCAGGATGACGGCGACAGCAAGGGCGGTGCTAAGG
>JAOYNC020147891.1:0-19440 GCA_025802115.2 Bertia moriformis
CGGCGGCGGCGGCGGCCTCCGTCGCGGCCGGGGAGACGAGCCGGCCCGCCGGCATCGCTGGCCTGGAGCAGCTCGGGCTCACCATGCGGCGAAACAACGAGATCATCCTGGGGTCCGCCTTTGAAGATCTCGACGCCCTGATGGCATATGCGAAGCAAGTGACCGAACTCGCCGAGCAATTTGCCCGTCAGACCCTCGCGTCTGCCTCTGCCTCGGGCGCCGGCGCCGGCGCGGCCACGTCCCCCGACGGCAACGCCCTGCTGGCGGCGCAGTCGGCCAGCCAGCAGCTGGGCCTCGTGGCCACCCGGGACATTGTCGGCAGTGGCCGATCCGACGACCTCTACATCTCGGAGCTCTCCCGCAACCTGGCCGAGTTCCTCACCGACGACACCCGCGCCGTGCTCCGCCGGGCCGGCGGCATCATGAGCCTGGTCGACCTCTGGGCCGTCTTCAACCGGGCCCGCGGCGGGGTCGAGCTCGTCAGCCCGGCCGAGTTCGAGAGGGCGGCCCGGCTGTGGGAGACGCTGCGGCTGCCGGTCCGGCTCCGCCGGTTCCGGAGCGGCGCCCTCGTGGTCCAGGCCAGCGACCGCAGCGACGACACCACCGTCCGGGCCCTCCTCGGCTGGCTCCGGGACCTGCACGACATCCCGCCCGACGCGCGCGACATCCGCGGCGTCGTGGCCTGGGACTGGCGCCGGTTCGGCTACGGCGTCACGGCCCGCGACGCGGCCGGCCGGTTCGGCTGGAGCGTCGGCGTGGCGGAGGAGGAGCTGATCATGGCCGAGGACCGGGGCGTGCTCTGCCGCGAAGAGGGCATCGAGGGACTCAAGTTCTGGGAGAACTGGATCGACGACCGGCCCGCCGCGTTGGCCGAGGGGGAGCGGAAAGACCGGGACCGGGACCGGCTGAGGGCCGAGAGGGAGCTGGGGGCGGGCCTGAAGATGGACGGTCTGCTGTTGGGGGGCGGGCTGAAAAGCCGAAAATAAACCTAATTAAAATCATGTCCACCACCACACCCAGTGAAGATGGTGGTAGTGGATCAGAGACCATCTAAACGTGCCGAACCTCATGCCGTCTCGTCCCGGCGTGACAGGCCTGGTCAGCGCTGTCACGGCCAGGTAACCCTATAGATGCAGCCCTGCTGGGCCGGGCGATGCCATGAGGCGGCAGGCATTGTGTACTTGGTTGGCTATGCGCGGGGGCAGACAGGCAGGCAGGCATCGAGTGGGTGATGATACAGATTTCCATCGCGTCGCCGGTCTGTCCAGGCTGGGCCCCATCACACAGCACACGATAACCCATCTTCTGGCCACCACACGCAACAGCAGCACATGTCAATGGAGCCCCAACCGCCTCGCCAGTCTGTGTACTGTCAAGCGGGGCAGCAGCCCCATCCAGCTGTTGCTAAAAAATAACCACATGGCCGCGTCCCCCGCCTACCTGGGCACCCATAGACTGTGGAAGACAAAATCCCGCCGCCACTTCCGTCCGTCTGTCCGTCTGTCCGCCTGCGACCCGGACACAAGCGCCAGCGCGTGGCCGACCAAACTTAATCGTGTCGGCCCCACCCGCCACGTCACCGCGACCAGTCGAGATAGCCCAGCAGTAGCCACGTGGGATTTCCTGGTTCTGGTCAGTCGGCAGCCAGCCAGGTGAGGAAATCAAGTGAGCGGCGGCGGCGGGCGGTATGCACGAGGACCGACCGGCCCGGCCCAGGCCCACGCCACGCTCGCTCGTCAGAAGGATCAGCGATGGTGAAATGATGGTGTGCGGCCGGGCCAGCCAAGCTATGGCGTGCGAGCGAGCTTGGGCGAGGGTACGTACCTCGCACACACACCCTCGCACACCCTCGCACGAGGGGTGGGGGCAGGCCGCCATCTCGAGTTCGAGGACCAGCCACACGTGGTGTGAGAGCGATGTGATAGGGCCGGGCTGGGGGACGCGGTCCTCTCGAAGACTGGCCATGACAGGGGGCGTTTCTCACCTCGAGGACCAACGGAGGTGTGTGCAAGGGCGCAGCCCTTATATCAGGGTCCGACAGAGTTCTCATCTTAGGGCGCCGTGCGAGGGCAGCCCCTCGTCTCAGGGGCTGAAAATGGCGTGTGCGAGGGCAGCCCTGATCTTCAGGACAGACAATGAATGCCGTGCGAGGCGCCGTGGCCGGGGCCGGGCCCGGCGCAGCAGCAGCAGCGGACCATCCTGAGGATAGACCATGGCGGGGGGGCACGTGGTGTGACGCCAGCCGCGGGCCGTCCTCATCTCTACACCCAGGGACAACCACCAACCCCCTCGAGGATCTGCGCGAGCGGACGCGGATCAGGATGCGGTCGTTCCAATATGTGCGGCCGTTCAGAGTGCGGTCCAAAGTGCCGCTAGTCAAAAACGCGGCCCAATGGGTGGTTCCAAGAGCGGTTCCAAGTGCCGCTCAGCGCCATACGCGTAATCAGGCCCTCAATTGCTGATTTGCTCGGGAGCGGCGGACGCACGCACGCACAGCAGGGCGAGAGAGCACGCATCGCCCCCACCGTGCTCCGGTTGGTACACGGCGCCAACCACCAACCCCCGTCATCAGATGGGCGCCCCGGCCGGCGCTGATGATGCTGATGAAACCCCTCTCTGGCCAACCAACCAGAGTAGTAATGTTCATTCCGTGTGATTGTATGCCTGTCTGTCAGTCCGTTTGTCCGCCCCCCTCCCTCTCGGTGTGCGAGGATGTATATATCGGCCTGTATATGTGCGCCTGTCTGTCCGTCTGTCTGTGTCTACCTCTGCCCGTCTGCCTGTCCATGTGTCTATCTGTCTGCGTATGTGTATGCGTCTGTCTGCCTCTCTATACGTGTGTGCGTCGTGGGCCCCGTGTGGTGTCTGGGTGGTGTCTCCGCTGTCGCTGACAACATCCAGCAGCCATCGCTGGAGACGCCGCGCAAGCCTCCGGATGTCCGTACTGGCACATCGATCCAGACAACCGCCCCCCAGCTTGGAAGGTAACGGCACAGCCGAGCAATCACCCCGCCTACAGAGAGAGAGCTGCTGCTGCAAGCTGGACGGGCACACGGATGGGCCGGATGGCAGATGGCGTCATGTGCGGGTGCCCAACCCAGAGAGAGATCTTCTGGGGCTGGCCGACCCCTCCCCCCCGCCGCACGACCCCACCCGCGCAGGGATTGGGCATCTGTTGTCCCGCGCGGCCAGTCGATACCAAGAATGCAGCAGCAAAAAGTGCCGGAGAGCTGGCCACAGATGAATAACCACCAGTTCTATTTGCGCACGCAGGCCATATGATAAGAATGTAATTGACGGCTAACGCTACCTCGCCCTGCTCTAGCCGTCGCCCCACGCCACCGGACCAGAATAACTTCCAGCCCGCAAAATGAAATTCCGTCCCCCGCCGCCGCCGTGATTAGTCCACAACCCAGCCAACGCCCCCCCACGCCACTCCACCACCACCCTGCCCCTCCACTGAGCCGCACGAGGACCGGGACCGGGACCGGCGCCGGGGATGAACGACGACGTGGGTGGTCACTTGCGTATTGATAGCCAGTGGGAAAAAGGCCGCGTCGGTGGCAGCAGGGGGCATGGCCAAGCCCCGCCCGCCGACTCGAGAGTGCGAGACATGTAAGCCCCCCATTTACGGAGTCGGAGCGCTCCCGGCCTGGGACGTGGCGGTGGAGAAGGTGGACGGGCTGCCGTTGCCGCCGCCGAACTGGCGCTTGTTGGGACCGCCGGTGAAGGTGAAGGTGCTGCCGCCGGCAGTGACGGTGACGGTGGTGCTGCTGCTGGCGGTGAAAGAGGACGGGATGCCGTTCTGCCGCTTGAAGTTGGGGACGCCGGTGAAGGTGCTGCTGCTGCCGGTGAAGGAGGACGGGTTTATGTTGCCGCCGCCGCCGTTCTGCCGCTTGAAGTTGGGGACGCCGGTGAAGGTGCTGCTGCTGCCGGTGAAAGAGGACGGGTTTATGTTGCCGCCGCCGCCGTTCTGCCGCTTGAAGTTGAAGGCGCCGGTGAAGGTGCTGCTGCTGCCGGTGAAGGAGGACGGGTTTATGTTGCCGCCGCCGCCGTTCTGCCGCTTATCGAGCCCGTTCTCTCCCGCTCCCGGTGCTGCAAGGGACTGGGCAGCAGTGGCGGGGACGAGGGCCGCGAGGACGACGGCGAGGATCGTGGCTGAGAGCTTCATGGTGGCGGTGGGGGGCAAAGGGGCCGGCCGGTTCTGTGGCTGGGTGGTTCCTGGGGAGAGGAGGAGGAGGGCGAGGAGGAGGGCGAGGAGGAGGAGGAAGGCGAAGAGAAGGATGAGAGGTGGACGAATATGTGGTTCCTGAGGGAGACTGAGGATGGAAAGTATGGGAGGTTGTGGGAGTGGACGCGGCCGAGCTGCCCTTTTTATCCTCGCCGCCCACACATCCCATGACGTATAACACAGATCGGACCTCCCCAGTCCCAGTACTGGTCCCCCGGGAACAGTACACGTACGTGGACAGGGCAGGAGCAGGAGTCCGGAAGTGGAGGGAGGGGGGCAGGAGTCCGGAAGTGGAGGGAGGGGAGCAGGGGCGGAGAGTGGCAGCGCGTGGCCGGGCGCGCGGCAGGCTGTCGGAAGTCTACCGGAGACCAAATCAAATCCGGATGGGCAGCTCTAGCTTGTCCGGAGGACAGGACAAGATAGCGACATGTCCGGGCGGGGAAGGCCGCGCGCGACTGCAACCCCACTTGCCCCTCACCTCTTCGGGGCATGGTTCCGGTCTGACCGGTCTGCTGGATGGGGCATCATCGACCCCATCTGAGGGAGGGAGCGGGGGCGGATGGCGTCAAGTGCTTGGTGGCATACGTATACCTGCCTGCCTCGCTGACGTGGAGCCCGCCAGAATGAGACGACAGGAGGCGGCAGAGCCGGCCGGGCGGGGGCAGTCGTATGCATCCGATTCATGTTCTGGGACCCGGCCGTGTCGATTGGCCCAAGTGATCGGCCGGGTCTGTGCCAAGAAATCAAGAATAGGTGGCCGCGCGTCTCTGTTCTCTGCATCTCTCCGATATGTGAAGTGGGCTGGCCGGCAGCTCCCAAGTCCGACGGCCGATCCAGCCGTCAAAAGTGCCGATAAGCTGTCGCGTCCCGGACCCCACGGTGACGGTGCTGCTGGTGAGGAATCACCCATGTCCGCTCTTTCTATGAACCGGCGGACCCCACTGTGATGGTGCTGATGATGACGAATCACCCATGTCCGCTTGCTCTATAAACCGGCGGCGGCGGCCATCCCTGCCACCCACGGCGGTTACGGCTGCGGCTGCGGCAGTTGCTCACTCGAGTCGCGTCATCAGGCTCTTTCTAATGCTGGTATTCACCACCCCGCCCACCCCAAAGGCCGGCACGATCCGGCACATCCTCGCGGCCGCGCTCACCGCCCAGGTCCGCCTCACGACCGCCCACCGGTCGCGGGCAGTGATGGCGGCGGCCCCGATCCCGATCCCGCCGGTGCCAGACGACGGCCGGTTGTACAGGTCCAGCCCGAGCAGGTGCAGCGGCGTGGAGAAGAGCTGGGCCGCGGCCGGGGCGGCAAACTGGGCCAGCGCGTGGCCCGACACGCGCGCGCGCGCCTCCTCGGTCAGGAGGGCGCTCAGGTGCGGCCCCAGCACGGGCGGGACGTTGAAGGACGCGAAGATGGTGAGGCAGTCGCGCAGCGCGAAGAGCGCGTACGACCCGAGCGGGACCGGGCGCGACGCGGCCGCGGCCGCGCCGAAGATGCGCACAAACGCCTGGTCCTTGTAGATGCACAGCCCGATGTTGGCGGCGCTCGAGGCCGCGAACTTGGTCGCGCCCGCGGTGACGTGCGAGGCCGGGAGCCGGCGTGTCGTGGCGGCCGCCGTGTCGACCGCGTTAGCCGCGAGGTAGGTGCCGCCGTAGAGGGCAACGACAAGGCCGAACGGGCGGCCGAGGAAGATGGCGCCGGGCCGGAGGATCAGATTCGTGACCGAGGCGCGGATCGAGCACCCGAGCGTTCGCGCGCCGGACGCGTTTTCGATGATGGAGCTTTAGCTGGGGCGGAGGGGGTGTCAGTGGATCATGCGCGGGGGCAGGACTGCGGAGGTGGGACCACGGAGCCGAAGAGACGGGTGACGCACCGGTCGATAATGTATATCACGGGCGCAACGAGGATCGCCGCCGCAGCTGCGCCGATCGTGTCCGCCGCCAGCCGGAGTGTGAGGTGCTTGGTGTTCCACTCGGCGCCGACCTCGTCGCCCGTCCGGCGCAGGGCCGCGGTCGCGGCGGCGGCATTTTCCCTGGCCAGCGCCAGGGCGGATGCGCCGGCGCCGGCCGGGTCCGGTATCCCGGGGGGTGCGTCGTTGCCGCCCTTCATGGTGCGTGTAGGGTAGGAGGGCAGCAGCAGAGGCGGCAGCAGCAGCAGCAGCGCGCGGGCGTGGCGGGGGGAGTGGTCAGGGTGGGAGACGTGGGAGAACGGGCGTGTCTTCTGCTCCCGGGGCTGGCATTTACAGTGGGGAGAGCAGCGGGGGGGGCCGTCAGGGTTCAGGGTGGGACTTGGTGGCTACCGGTTCACTCCAGCTCGATCTCGCGCGGGGGAGCTTGATTTTGGCTTTGATCTCTGGCTTGATATCTGGCTTGGCCTGGACTCGAAAAGGTGGTAGGACACGGATTTATATTTTATCCAGCTTTGGGTGTGAGCATCGGGTCCGAGGCCGGACGGAGCTCAGGAGAGTGGTCCAATCAGAGCAAGCCAGATTAGAAAACCCCGCTGTCGCACTTGTGTCGCCCGATTCCGCTCGCGTAGGACCGCATCGATTGGCTGCAGGATGCAGGCGGCCCGGATGGCGCGGCGCGGAGACGGGCGCCCGGAGCCGACCGGCGCGAGAATTGACGCTTACTTCCTGCCCATCTGCCACTGCGACGTGTAACCAACCCCCTCTGCTGCGGCTACTACGGCGGCGGCGGCGGCAGGAGCGGCAGAGCTTGGGCGGCCGCTACACCAGCTGGCGGAAGGCAGGTGCCAAGGGTCGAGCGCCCAGGGCCTTGCCGCTGCAAATGGCGTCGGTCTGAAAACCGACCGCCGGGCGCGCGCTGGATTCCTTCTTGAGCCGGGATGGCAGGCTGGGCGCCGGAATCTGAATACCGGCCGGGCTCTGGTCGCGCTCGGGTCTCTACGGCAGATCCTTCCCTGCGACTCTGGCCGTTCGGAACGAGCCACCACCCGGGGCTGTCGCCGAGCCGGGCGATATTTGGAGACGTGCGCGCATGGCGGCCCGTTTCGCCGTCCCATCGCGATCCCATTCTTCGGAACGGATGACGACTTGTTTATATCTATCGCCGTGTCTTGTGCAGAATGTTGGATGCATGGACCAGACTGGGCAGAAAGGACGGATGACGACATGTGTTTATTAACGCCTCTAGATCAGGTGACGGACGACGACGGTGGCGCGCTTCCCCGGCAGATGAGCCAAGTCCCCGTCAATGGTAGGCTCGAGCGCGGCAGCAGGCAGATTGCAGATTCCCAGCCAGCCACGTGCAGTAGTTGTTGTCTTTTTCTGCGTGCGGCGCGCGCGCGCGTGTGCGTGTGTGCGTGCGTATCCATATTATACCCCGTTATTCGTCCAGAATCCGGACATGGGCCAAGTTACCTCCTCCGCTTGACGATATATCTGAGACTGATGTGTGGTGGTGGTGGTGGTGGTGGCGGCACTGGGCCTCTTCGAAGCCACGGGTCGGTAGACCGGTGGCGACTTGGAAATCAAGTCGCCATTCGTTGTTTGATCAACACGATACTGGCTCGCATGGTGGTGGCCCGGCCAGTAGTGATCTGGCTCGCCATATGGACCGATCGACCAGCAATGAAGGAACGATTTATAGCTCGCCAAGGATCAGTCGGCCGTGCTCCAGGGAAGACGGACGATCCCACAGCGGGGAACGGCCGCCCGCCCAGCGCATGTGGATCAAACATTCCCGGCTCTCCATATGAATCTGTTGGACCAGTAATCTGTTGTGTCGACCACCCCCCCTCGGCCTCCCAGCCCGCCAAAGGGGCGGGCTGGGCGATTGATTAGCTCGACCCTTGCGGGGCCGCCACCACCGCTCCCGACCCCACCACCACTCCCGGCCCCACCACCACTCGACTCGGACTCAACAAGCTCGCTACAGAAGGACGGCCCAATAATACCCGGTCAACATACGGCGGCAGAAACAACAGCAACGCCCGCCCTCGGCGCCGACCTCCCCCGTCCCGCCCTCGCTGCTCCGGCTGACAACCGCTCCTTGCTGACAGCTGTATCCACACCACCATGGCGGAACCGCGTGCCGAGTCGGCTCCCTCCCACCCCTCCATACCCCTCGTCCACGGCCCAGGCCAAGCCCCCAACGGCCACGGCCACGACCACGGCTACAAGCTGATCGAGCTGCCTCCGGAGCTGCAATCCCTCCTGGAGAGACCCGACCCGCCGAGGTGCCATATTCCCCCGTCCTCACCTACACGACTGCTCCCCTCCCCCCCCTCCCTTCTATCCCCTCTCCTGCCTCCCTAACCATCCTCGCGCTCGTAATCCCCTGCCCTACCGCGCCCGACCTCCCTAACCAGCGAACAGGATAACTCTCGAGGCCGGGCCCGATTCCGGCTTGCTCCGCACTCCGGACCGTACCTACTCGATGCGGCAGAAGAACACCTCAAACGGGCTGATGATCCTGTCCGTCTGCGGCTCGGCCGAGGGCGAGCCCAGCAGCGGCGGCGGTGGCGGCGGCGCGAGTCTCCATATCGTCGCGACCATCCACGAGACCGTCGAGCTCATTCCCCGCGCCTCGGGCACCGCTCCCGTTGTCAGGGCCGAGAGCACGGCCGCAAGTGGCGGCGGCAGCAAGGGGCGGTGGCACGAGAAGTTTGGCAAGAATCGATAGTACGGCGGCGGCTCTGTATTCAGGTCCAGAGCCAGCTGGTGCGGGTTGTATATGCAGTACGACTCGGAGAGTGTCCAGCAACAAAATAAGCAAACATCTAAACAGGGCTCGTCTCGCCGCCCCGTCGCGGAGATCGCACCCGGGACAGTTCTCGCCGTCCCGTCCGATTCACTTGTCCGCCCGGCTGGATCGCGGCGTATGAAAATGGCTTATTAGTTTAACACCAGTACAGAGCGTGATACCAACACATGCCCCGTCCCCCGCTCTCCGGCCTCCCTCATCCCCAGAGCCCGCTTACCCAAGAACCTACCCAGCACATGAACAACACATCCCAGCCAGCCCGCGAGCCAGCCATCCAGCATCCCAGCCAGCCAGCACACCCAGCCAGCCAGTACATCCCAGCCAGCCAGCCAGCCAGCCGGCAAGAGCCCAGATGGAATCAGACATTTATAAACACCGCCTCCCTCCCTATATCCTGAGCGCCCTCAAGCGGGGGGGGACACATTCCGAGAAATCGGCACAAAGAGGAGAGCAAGTGCCACACGGAGCCCAGGTATCCAAGCCCCGTCTGCTCCAAAAGCCGAGTGGCAAGACTGTATCCTTTTTTTTCATCGGAGCGCACGGACGACGGAAACCGAAAAGCGAGACAGAAAACGGGGTGGACAGAAAAAGACAAAAGACAGATACCCAGATCCCAACCGAGAAGCTCGAAACCCTACACGATGCAGCGCTCGCGCAGCGGCGCGAGCGCAGCACGCAACCCCGGTCTCGATTCTCAGAGGAGGGTCAAGGCCCAGGGAAGAAGAGCACTGCAGCCGGTCCACGTCAGTATCGGCGAACGATTTTTATTAGATGCGCCGCGGCACGCGGCACAGACAGGGCAGGGCACGTACCCAATAGCGACCGTGGCGCTGATCCCCAGCAGGGCGCGTCTGCGGACCCGCTGCTTCTTCGCCTGCATCCTGACGGCCGGCTCGAGGCGGGCCCGCTTGGACCGACGCGGCTCGTCCTCGCGGACATCCGGTCGATCGGCGGCCCGAGATTGTTTCGCATCAGGATCCGGGTCGGTGCCGGCTGCCGCATTGTCATCCTCATCGTCGTCGGCCGTGGAGATCAGATCGACCTTGCGCTTGCTCGCGGCGAGGCCGGCAGCCGAGGCGGCGGTGGCGTTGGCCCCGGCTGCGGCCTCTGCCTCCGCGTTGACCATCGCCCGGGCCGTCTCTATCATGTGTCTGACATCCTCCTCGCTGGGGGGACCGCCGGCGGTCATCAGCGGCAGCTCGAGGCTGACGGTGGTGTCGATCGTCTCCTGCCCGGTGTTCTCGTCCACCGTAACGTCCTTCTTCACGTGGACGGTCACCTGGGTGTCTTGGTCGTCCTCGTCCTCTGCGGCCTCCTCGGCGGCCTCCTCATTGATCTCAGTCCCCAGCGTCTGCTCATCATCCGTGTCCAGATCCTGGCTCGCGTTGATTTTGACGGTGGTCACCCGGACGTCCTGTATCACCTCCTCATCCTCGTCCTCCTCCTCGATTGTCTGGATCGGAATGTCCTGGAGGGTGAGGGGCCGAGTCGGCTCCTCGGCCGGCTCTTTCTCCGGATCGTGGAGGTCGATGTTTGACACGTCGGACGCGTCATCCCTGATGGCGGCCTCCTCGAAGGACTCGTCCTCCTCGGTCAGGTCTTTGGACCGCGCCCGGATACGGGCCGACCGCTTGCGGGGCGATGGGGGTGGGATGCTGCGGCGCGTGCTCTTGGACGGGCTGGCGGAGCGGCGGGTGCGGGTGGACCGGGGGAGGCTCGCGGGGGGGGTGGGGGGGGCGAGGCGCGGCCTGTCCGTGTCGGGCAGGGATGGCTCGCTCCCCATTAGCGCCTGATGCATCACCCTGAGCCTCTCCCTCTCCTGCTCTTTCTCCCGCTCCTGTTGTTTCTCCCGCTCCTGTTGTTTCTCCCGCTCCTGTTGTTTCTCCCGCTCCTGTTGTTTCTCCCGCTCCTGTTGCTTCTCCCGCTCCTGTTCTTTCTCCCGCTCCTGTTGTTTCTCACGCTCCCGCTCCCGCTCCTTCCTCGCCTTCCCCACGGCCCGCTCCATCCTGGCCAAGCTGATCTTGGGCGGCGACACATAGTCCCTCTCGCCGTTGATGGCGGCCGGGTCGAGCAGGGCGCGTATCCAGGTGTAGATGTTGTAGTCCTCGGCCAGCTCAAGAGCCAGCTCGGGCGTGACCCAGACGTTGCCGGCCGTCTCGTCGGGGCTGGCGCCGGGGAGGCCCTTGATGTAGATGCGCTCGGCCTCCTCGTCGGCCTGGTCCGCGTACGGGAAGGTGGCCTTGAACATGCCGGACGCGGAGACGAAGCCGTCGCTGCTGCGGCGCATCAGATAGTAGCCGCTCGGGCTGGACTTGAAGATGCCGGACACGATGCCCTTGGGGATGGGGGCGCGCAGGTGGGCGTAGTCGAAGATGGCGGCGGGGCCGGGGCCGGGGCCGGGCACACGGGCGACGACGGCGGCCGCCGCCGTGGACGGGATGGCCAGCTGGGGGTCGAGCCGGGTCTGGCCGAGGCGGCGACGGCGGACAATGTCTTGGTCTGAGGAGGAATTGTTAGTAGCCGGGGTCGGACCCGCGGGGCAGGGCGCGGGGCGAGGCGCTCGGCTCGGCTCGGGGCGAGGCGCGGGGCGCGGGGCGCAGCCGCACTCACAGGTGGGCATTTCTTGGTCGTCGGTCATCAGAGGATTGGACCGAGCCGGGAGGCGCCGCGCGGTGATGGGAGCCATGGCGCACGGTCGCTCGTCGGCCGAATGGTGGTATAGATAAACACGGCGACAAGTTTGACCAACTCGGCTCGGGTCGCGCGCGACCGGGTTGGTTGGCTGGCGGGCGGGCTCCAGGGGGGGAGAAGGGTAAATAAATTCGACCGAACCCGATGCGGGCCGAGGCGAGGCAATTAATGGCTACAGCGGCGGCGGCCGGGCACGATAAAGAGAAAGCGCGACAAAAGATGGCAGCGGGCGCGCGCGCGACACGGGATCCAAGAAAGGAGGGAGAGAGGGGAAGAGAAATGAGAACGGACCTGGGGGGGGGCTGAGGCCAGGTGAGACGAACCCTCGGGGGCTGCTGGTGGTGGTGTCTTGCCCCCCCCCCGGCAGATGGGCAGGCAGACAGGCAGGCAGACAGGCAGACAAGCAGTAATCAAACCGGGGCGGCAGTGGTTCGGTCGCGGGCGGGGCCGCGCGTGATCCTCCCAGGACGCGGCCTCGTATTGGGTGGTACTGGTACTGGTACTGGTGCTAGAAAAGAGGTGGACGGGGGAGAGTGTAGACTGGTGATGATGGTGATGAGGGCACGCTGGTAGTGCTAGTGGGCGGCTAGGCTAGGCTCTGGAGTAAACGCCTCACTGACACTGAGCGAGGGTGTCATCTGACCGCGCCAGGATCGGCACGGCCTACGCGACGCGACAGGGAAGAACGCGCTCTGAGAGCGTAAAAAAAAAAAAATTCGAAATGACTGATGACAATTACGGTTGTGAAATGCTCTCGTGTCGACAGCCATCTCGGCTCCGTGTTTGAGAACCAGCCGGGCGCCTCTCCCGATCCGGGAGGGCGCGCAGAAGCACTTGTTGCCAAGCGGATGATTCGGGGTCGCTCCCTCCGCGGCGGTCCGGGTGAAGAACACCCGGCGCAGTGCGGTCCTGGCAGGACTTGATTATTCGAGGCGAGGGTGTGTATCGATATCGATAGATATCAGGCAGGCAGACAGCCAGCGCAGCAACGGCGCCATGTGAGCTATCAACATGACGGGCTCAGACCAGACTTGGCCGTGCCGATGGGACCGTGTGGCAGGGCAGTGTGGCTCGGCTCGGCGGGCACGCAGGAGCATGGCTGTGTTCGTCCACGCCGGTATGGCGATTTACTTCCGATTAGCATGCCGGCTTCCCCACCACGATGTTATTCCCATTTCCCAGATCTCAGTGACCAGTTCTCAGCCCCGTGGCCAGTGGCCAGTGCCGAGTCCCGATTTCCCATGTCCCATTTCCCATCCAGCCTCCCCACTCTGGTGATTTTTTATCTTTATTTTTTATTTTTTATCTTTATTTTTTTTCCAAGTACAGCCGTTGCTGGGGAATCAATCCATTACTTCTCCCCGTCACTGAAAGCCTCTTCCAATCTGGCCAAGTCCAGCCGGCAACAAATACAAGGAGACACCGAGTAGACAATGATGCTGACACCCAGACAGACGGTCGATCCCACCAGGTGGCAGGTACGACGTCGGCAGCTGGGCCTGCCAGCTAGCCCACCCCGCCATTTGCGGGGGGCTCGCCGCCCCGACTCTGGACACGCCCCAGGACAGAAAAGAACCGCGGCTGGCGCGGCTGGCGCGGTCGGCGTGATGGGCCGACTGGCGGCGCGGCGGCGGTGCCTGTGTGCTTGAGAGAGGGCAAGCCGGCAGGCAACTGAGTAGCCAGCATGCGATCAAGATGCGGCAGCAGCAGCACCCTCCGGCCGACTTGACCCAGACCAGACTGGCCAAAAGTGGAGCAGCCTGCTGCTGCTGCTGCTGCTGCTGCGTTGTCAGGCCACCAGTCAGCAGAATGAGGGGCTCGTCGATGCGGGGGCCGAGGTTCCGCAACCCAGAGGCCTGACCGACTCCCCCCCAAGGACGCCTGCGACTGGCCACCTGGCCGGCTTCTTCTGACCCTGCTGCTGCTGCCACTGGTGCTGCGGCTGCTGCTGCCACTGGCTATGCATGCTCCTCCTGCCTCGCTGTTCCTGCTTTTCCGCCGGCTTCGGTTTTTTTTTTTTCTTCGCCAGTTTCCTCCTCGGCAAATTAGGGATAGGGGCTGGCAGCCTCCCCGTCGATCGCACTAGGCTCTGCCACGGTCCGATCCAGATAAGATCCAGACCGCGCCCTCTTTTTCTCTTCTCTCTTGCTCGCCATCCACCCTCACCGCGCCCACGCTGTCCCTTGCTCGGCCCTGTCGCCTTCTCGGCCAGTCTTTTTCGTGTGGCGAGCTCCCCCGCTAACCCAACCAACCGGACGGCCCGAACTCGAAATCCGGACTCGAAATCCGGCCACGCAATCCGGCCAGGCAGCCAGCAGCAAAATGGCGTCCCACGATGAGGATCTCATCCCCGACGAGCCGTCCGGCTACAAGGTCTCGCAGCCGAAGCAGAGCCTGGCCGTGTACCACCAGATGGGTAGGTGGCGTGATCTTTGCTTGGATTGGTTTTTCTGTTGCGCGGGTCATTTTCCCCCTCTCAGGCCGTCCGGCCGCCCTGAGAAATGGGAGGGGATGCAGAGGGGATCGAGAGGGGATTGCGGCGGAAGGGCGATGTGGCGAATTCAGACAATTCAGGCCAACCGGCCGGAGCGGCTGGAGCGGTTAGAGCGGCTGGAGCAGTCAGCGATTCTCGATCCGCTTGGTCTCGTCAACGGCCGGCGCCCGACCGTGTCCTCGTTCGACACTGTCCTGGCTCGAAGCTGTCCTGGCTCATCCATGCCAGGCCGGCTGTGGGTGCGGCGACCACCAGAGGATTCCATCCAGGGGCTGTGACTGGCGGCCGGCGACCCGTGTGCCCAGCGAGAGGCGGTACCTGCAAAGGAAAGCCGACACTGGCGAGGCACACACACCAAACAAGGCTCGGTATCGGTATCGAGTATCGGATATCAGGGACCAATCTCCTTATCGGCTGCACGCGCCATCGGTTCATCCGGTCGCGTCTGGGCGTGCCTGAGGCCCCGAGATGCGATGAGACGCCATCTGCCGGCTGGGCCGTGGTGGTCGCGTGGCCACAAGATTTCTTCAGCACCTCGCCATCCTCATCCGGCTCTGCCTCTTCCGGCTCTGCCTCTTCCGGCTCTGCCTCTTCCGGCTCTGCCTCATCCGACTCTGCCTCCTCCGGCCTGTACAACTTCGTCCCGCCACACGCGCACACGCCTAACCTGTCTGCGCTTGATTGGCCTCTGGTGGCTGTTGGGCGGTCGGCGATATCGGCGGTGCGGCCCGAGCTGCGGCTGGCTGCAGCGACTGGCCGCTCTTGTCAAACCTATCCGGCGGGATCGTCCCCACGCTGGGGAAGGGCGAGACCTCGGCAACCAGCCACCCCGCTCCGGCCACCCCTCCCCTCCGCGGCCCAAGGGCGGAAGGAATCAGGCGGCCCCCACCCGACCCGGCCAGCCGAGTAGCCGGCCCCCGCTCCCGGCTCCCGGCCGTAGGGCCCCCCAGCCCTGCGCAGTCCCTCAGCCCCCCCAACACGAGGAGCCTGACAACCCTCTCGACCTACTCTCTCGGACTGTCTTGGAATCGGCGACGCCTTCGTCCAGCTGCCCCGTCCGCTCAAGCTCAAGCCGCGCAATGGCGCCCCCGCCACCAGGTTACTCGGCCATGGACAACAAGACGAATCAACGGGATCCGCAGGACACGCGGAACACGCGGGATGCGGCTCGGGATATGCGGCATTCTCGGGAGGGGTGGGCCCTGCAGGACATGCGCGGGGAGCCAGCCTCGCCTCTGCGATCCGACACCATGTGGCCCCGAGCACCACCAGACACTCCGAATCCGGCCTCGGGCACCATGTGGCCCGTGCGTAGCAGCAGCCGGGCGAATCGGCCGGCCGCCTCCACGCCGGCTGCGGACGCGGCCTGGCCTCTGCGGCCGAAGCATGCTGCGAGCGATGTCAAGACGGCTCGGCAGGGCTCAGACCCGCCGTGGCCACTGCCGGATGAGTCTCTCTCGACCGACACCAAGCCCACCGCTCGGCAGGCCTCACACTCGGCGCGGCCCCGGCATCCAGAAAGCCCCCCCTGCTCCCGGGACGGCGAGACGAGCCGACCACCGGGCGCGGGTCCGGCCGTGTACAAGGATATCTGGCGGCCGACCCCGCCGCCGCCGGTGTACTCGCCCGTGGACGCCAAGCCGAGCCGGTGCCCCTCCGGCACGCTCCCGGGCTCGGACAAGAAGAATGCGCATTCCAGGCCGAACCGGCCGGACACGCCGATCCCCCGCCTCGACACGCCCCCGCCCTTCCTCCATCTCAACCTCAGGCTGTCGCCTCTGCTGGTCCCGTCCATCCCCCCGTCGTGCCCGACCCCGCCGTGCCCTCCTCTCAGGCTCGACAATCCCGGCGGCGGCAGCGCCGGCGAGCTCCCCGCCCCGGATGTGGCAGACGCGGCCGCGGCGGATGCGGCACTGCCGCCCAGCCCGGCGAGCGTCTGCACCGTCTGGCCGAGTGCCTGGCCGGGCTGTCCGCCCTCGGCGCAGATGGCTGTCTGCCGGGAGGGCGCGCCCCGCCACCCCCTCCCTGTCGCGGCTGTGCCGGACCGGCGCCCCTCGCGCCGCCGCCTGTTCTGGACCCTGAGCACTGACCGCCCCCATCGTGCAGACGCCAACGACGAGTCGCTGAAGCGCTACAAGGAGTCCCTCGGCCTCGGCGGCGGCAAGGACCTGTCGGACCCGGCCGACCCGCGCGTGTGCATCATCCTGTCGCTCAGCATGGAGAGCGCGGGCCGCGACCCGGTCAAGATCGACCTCTCGGCCCCCGGCAGCTCCGAGACGCTCAAGGACAAGCCGTTCCGCATCAAGGAGGGCTGCAAGTTCACCATGGTGGCCCAATTCAAGGTCCAACATGAGATCCTCAGCGGGCTGCGCTACGTGCAGGTGGTCAAGCGCAAGGCCATCAAGGTTGGCAAGGTCGACGAGATGATTGTGAGTGGTCCACCTCTGGTTCGGCTGGGCTTCCCATCTCCCTCCCCATTTCCCTTCTCATCACCCTCCCAGTCGGCCTCTACTCCCCATCTGCCTGCCCCATCACCAGCCATTCTCGGATGAGGAGCTGTGGGACCATCTTCTCCAAGGGGGAAAACCCCCCCGCCCTCGGCCCGGACTGGCTCGCTGACGTGATCGACCACGACGAAAACAGGGGAGCTACGCCCCCAACACCGACAAGACCCCCATCTACACCAAGAGCTGTGAGTATCTGCCTTTTTCTTTTTTTTTGTCTTTTCCATCTTTTTATTTGATTTAGAAAAAACAGAAAGAGACCCCCCTCTCTCTGCAGACCCTCTCTTGGCCACCCTCGCTTGCCCCCCCACCGATGGCTGACTGGGCGCCGGTCCAGTCCCCGAGTACGACGCCCCCAGCGGCCTGCTCGCCCGCGGTCACTACAACTGCGTCTCGACCTTTGTCGACGACGACGCGAAGAAACACCTGACCTTCGAGTGGTCGTTCGACATTGTCAAGGAGTGGGAGTAGAAACAGGCCAAGAAGGATGGGCGGTGCGGCCGGGGCAGACCATCCTTCTCAGGAGCAGGCCAGGCCAGGCCTGAGCAGACAACAGAGCGTGGCAGAGACTAGGGCGGAGCCAGAGCAGAGTGGGGAGAAGGCAGAGCGAGGGCGGCACCGTCAGGATGGATGCGAAGCGGCGGCGGCGGTGGTAGCGGTGGTGGCGGCGGGAGCGACGGTCAGCCAGTGATGGTCTCTTGGTCGGTCTGACCGGTCTGGTTGTAGTAGTAGGGCTATTGGTGGCAGTAGCAGTGGCAGTGGCAGTGGTGGTGGTAGCAGCAGCATCGTGACAGCCGTTGACGACAATGACCACGATGACGATGATCAAGATGACAACGACGACGATGACAACAACGACCAAGATAGGAATTTACAGCTGCGCCCCTACTCGTGAGATAGGCATAACCCCGCATTCCCTTTTCTAATCTACCAAGCCCGGGCCAGTCTGGCCGGCCCAGTGCTGGTAGCAAGTATCAGAGGTAGGATCAGTGGTACTCCTAGTAGTAGTAGTGGCAGCAGCAGCATCGGGAGAGCCGACGACGACAATGTCCATAATAACGACCATCACAACCACAACGACCGCCACGATCACGATGACGATCATGACGACGATCACGATGACGACGATCACGACCGAGATGGGAATTTACAGTTGCGCCCCCCCCCTACTCGCGCGACAGCCATAACCCCGTCCCTTCCTCCTCTAGTCTACCAGGCCCGGGTCGGACCTACACTGCCCACCGTTATTTTCGTCTTGTGCTACTTCTCCCGCTCGTCTCCTCCTGGCCTCCCAGGAGGAGCGGCTGCCCACCACCGCCACTTCCCACTGCCCACTACCCACCACCACCAGCACCTACTACCCACTGCCCCTCGCCCGGCCATCACAAAAAGTAGTCGGGTAGGTTGGACCCGTCCGCGGCCGGCCTCTCCCCGGCCAGCTGCAGATCCTTGTGCACGTCGTTCTCGGGCGCGGCCGCGAACACGTTGAAGAAGCGCTCCCCGAGGTCGCTGACCTCGAGCACGCTGGCCATGTTGCCGCAGCGGTAGCAGTAGTTGGGCGCGCTCCACACCGTGCTGAGCCGGTCGTCGTAGAGGACCTGGAACCCCTCCTGGCAGAGCTGGTGCGCCCGCAGGATGTGCGACATGGAGTTGACCTCGAGAAACTTGCGCACCACCTGGGCCCCGAACGTGTACCCGGCCCCGCGGGGCGAGAGCGAGAACTCGTCCCGGTCCGGGTCCGGGTCGGACCAGACCAGGTCGGCCATGGGGCCCTCGTGCGGGATCTCGCGGAACCGATCGATGATCTTGATCTGGTCGATCGAGTGGATCGACGGAGACAGGCCTTTTTGAGTTGGGCTGAGAGTGAGCGAGGGGAAGCAGGGGCCGAGCCAGCGCAGAGCATAGGCGAGGGGCGAGGGGCGAGGGGCGAGGGGCGAGTCAAGACTCACCGCCGTGGACGCAGAATATCTGGTCGTTGATCACCACGCTGAGCGTGAGAAAGTCAAACATGTCGGTAAAGTAGTGCCACACGTTGGCGTTGCCGTACTTGCGGGAGCACTCGGTGTAGAACCCGTACGACTGCGTCACGCCCCGGGACTCGTGGTTGCCGCGGATCAGGTGGACCCGGTTCGGGTATCGCAGCTTGAGGCAGACGAGCAGCGAGATCGTCTCGATGCTGAACATGCCGCGGTCGACATAGTCTCCTGCCATGGCGGGGTGACGGTGTCGGCGGCAGCCCGGTAAAAAGTCTCAGCCCACGCATACCAGATTCTGCCTCCCGCTCACGCTTCCTGCCCCCCCGCCCCCTCCGCTCTCTGCTGATCCTCGTGCACTCTTTCTCTCTCTCCACCGATCGCGGGGGGGGGCTCACCACGATATCTTGGCATATTCTTTCTTTCTCTCACGAGTACTAACCCAGAAACAAGTAGTTCGTATCTGGACACCAGCCGCCAATCTTGAAGATCTCGATCAGGTCGTAGAACTGGCCGTGGATGTCGCCGACCACCGTGACCGGCGCCCGCACGTGAACCACGTTGCTTTCGCGCATCAGCAGCTCCTTGGTCTTGGCGCATATCGCCTCGATGACGGATTCGGCGAGGAGTTCTTTTTTGTAGAGCCGGGCTATGCACTCGTCGAGGTCGACGGAGGCTGGTATGGGAATGGTCAGAACGGTTCTTTTTGTTGGGGTGGGAGGGGAGGGGGGGAATGGAGGGGAGGGGGAGAATGGAGGGGGGGAGGGGAAGGGAGGGGGGGGGGGGAGTGGAGGGGTGGGGGGGGGCGGAGGGGGGGGG
>JAOYNC020147983.1:0-19406 GCA_025802115.2 Bertia moriformis
TGCCCCTCCCTCTGCCCCTCCCTCTCCCCCCCCCTCCCCCTCTGCCTCCCCCTCCCCTCCCCTCTCCTTGTTGCTGCTCCCCCTACTAGGCCGATTTCCATTCTGCTTCCGAGTCTTCTTCTTTTTCGCGCCGTGCTTCGCCTTGCCGTCGCCGTCGGCAGTGTCATCCCCGAGCAAGAACTTGGCGCGCAGATCGGTAAGCTCCCGTCGCATGAGAAAGGCATCTTCGCCGTCGGCGTAGTACTTGGCTGTTGTCTCGACGGCAGTAAAGCCGAGGGTGTCGCGGTAGAGCCGGATCGCTGCCTGGTTCGACACCCGGACGTGGAGCGAGATGTAATGGGCGCCGTAAGCCTCGACCATGGCCAGCTCTGCGGGGGTGGGAGGGGACAGCCGTCAGTCATGCAGCCCGCTCCCGTCTCGGGGAAGAGAAACAGGACTCACGGCTCTGCCTCATGAGCTTCTCGGCAATGCCCAGCCGGCGGTGCGTCCGCATGACAGACAGGCTCGTAACATGGCCGTGCGGGACCCCATCCGAAGGCTCCTCCTCCATCTTGGCTAGCACGTAGCCGACGATCTTGGGATGGGCAGCCTCATAGGGAGTTCGGGCCGGCCGAGCGGCGTCGACGGCCACATAGGACAGGTGCGGCCACGCGAGGGCATGGTAAAGATAATACTTGAGCTGGTAGTTCTCTGGGAGGTTCTCGAGGTTGGCCCGCTGGATGTTGGGGATGTCGGAGGCGTGGAGGATCCGGATGTCCATTTTTCGCCGCTGTCCCTAGTTCTGGATCTGTTGTCCAACCTGCAGTCTGGGCTGCTTCTTGTCGGCAGTATTGCTCGTACGGCGCCTGCAGCGCTTGATGGCGGTGGATGCCCAAGAGCTTCTTCCGAAACGTGGTGGTGGCTGGCTGGCAGGGGTTGTGTCACAGTTGGTGGTGGTGGTGGATGCGGGATGAGGGTAAAAAGAAAGTAAAAGTTGGTGGGGTCTTGGCTGTTCAAATCCGGCCCTGGCAGAGCGGGGTGGGGCGCGTCCGAGACCACAAACCAGAAGAGGATCCAACGCAGGCAGCAATGTAATGCGAGAGCGGCAAGCGGGCGAGACGAGGCCCCTTTAATAATAAATCCAGCTACTGGGATCACGCTCATTTTCTTTCTCATGTGGAGCTGTGGAGCTGGGGGAGGACCCAGTCGGGCTTGTCTCATCGGACTCGTCGAGGCACGCATCCGAACTACTTACTCCCTGATGGCAACCGCAGCTGCACTCAGTCTCGGCTCGAGACATGGCAGCGCCGGACTGCCCACTCCCTACTGCCGCCCAAGGATCATGCCCCCATTCGCGCTCACCACCTGGCCGGTGCACCAGCCCGACTCGGCCCCGCACAGCATGCCCACGATTCCGGCCACCTCCTCGATCGTGCCGGGCCGTCCCCCGGCCCGCTTCGCATCCTCGACCACGTCGGGCGGGTCGATCCCGTCGCGCGCCCGCATCAGCGGAGTGCTCTTGATGAACGGCTCGATCATGGCCATGAACTCGGCCGGATTGCTGGCCCACATCTCGGTGCCCACCGGGCCCGGGTTGATGCAGTTGACGGTGCATCGCTCCGACAGCTCGCGTGCCCAAGTGCGCGCCATGGCCTCCAGCGCTGCCTTGGTGCCGCCGTAGACGGTCTGGGTGGGGAAGCCCAGGCTCGCGGACGTGGAGCTGACGCACACGATCCGGCCGGACCGGTCGTGCGGGAGGAACGGCTCGGCGGCCTTGGTCAGGAGCAGCGGGCCGCGCACGTTGATATAGTAGGAGGTGTCAAAGTCGGCAATGTCAATTGCCGGCAGCAGATCGTTGAGCGCGACCCCGGCATTGTGGATGATCATGTCGATCTGAAACTGCGCGCCTGAGGAGGAGGACGACGAATGGTCCTTCCGGGCCGCCTCGACGAGCTGGCTTGGCCCCTCGACCGTGCCGAGGTCGGCCTGGACCAGGAGTATATGTATGCCGTGGGCCGACGACAGCGTCCGAGTAATCTCCTCGGCCGGGGCGCGGGACTTGGGAGAGGTGTAGCCGAGCACGAGGTTGCAGCCCTTTGCAGCGAGATTTGCAGCGATGGCAGGTCCAATTCCTGTCGTCGGCTGTCACGTCAGTCCCGTCCACGACGACGTCGAGGGGGGGGGGGTAGAAGAAAACCTGCCTCGGGATGCGCCGGTGACGATCGCGAGCTTGCCTTCAAGGGGCCTGGCCATCTTGATGAATCAGAATTGGCCGTCGCAACCGAGGTGTTTTTGAAAGACACGGGAGACAAATTAAAAAGAAGGACGCGATCCGGCGTTTTATTGACTCTTGATCAGTTGTCCGATCCAGCCGAGGCTTGTGCTCTGGCTTTTGATGCACATTGCAAGTATGCGACTGACAAGATTACCCCGCATGCTCGCCACCCCCCGCTCGGCTTTTCGGAATAGAGCAGCCGCTCCCCCCGACAGACCCACCCCACATGATCAAGCACCTCATCCAAAAGCAGCATCTTACCAGCAGGTTCGGGATCCGGCTGCATGGCACTTATTTCTCAGGCCGCCAAGGACAGGCCACTGTGACCGACGTAACTGATGAGTCAGTCGGGCCATCTTGTTGCCGCGTGGTCTTGCTCTTCTTCTCCGCTTTGCCGGCATGGCTTCGGGCCCGGAGGGTAGCAACGAGAACATGCATCTCACAATGCGACAGCAGGACCGTCTCAACCCGCTCCTTGCGCTTGATCGGCAGGATCATCTCGACTCGCTCCTTACGCTCGAGGAGCAGGCCTACCAAACCGGACTTGAGGATGGGCGCGCGGAGGGAATGCTTGGCGGAAAGATCGAGGGCCGCGCATTTGGGCTCAAAACCGGATTCGAAAAGTTCGTCGAGAGCGGACGCCTGGCCGGCCGGGTGACCGTGTGGGCGAATCGCCAGAGTGCTACCCGGCGCCAGACGGCGCCGATGGATGCCGACAACAGCTGCTCCCTGCCGGCCCTCCCGGCCGACAGCACGCGCCTGAAGCAGAGGATCGAGAGCGTATATTCCCTCGTGGAGCCAGACACGCTGTCGACCGAGAACACGGACGATGCCGTGGCCGACTTTGACGACCGGCTCAAGAGGGCGCTGGCCAAGGCCAAGGTGGTGGAGAGAATGGTGGGGAGAGGGACCGGCGCCGAGGGGGCGAGGGGAAGGGGGGAGGGGGATCAGCCGATGGGTGGTAGGTAGACTTGACTAGGGAGACTTGGATTTGGGATCACACCATGGTCTGCACCGTGGCTAGATAGATTGGAGAGCGCGGCAGTTGTGAGCCTTGGCAGGCCCTGCCGAATAACCACGGCCGTCTCGCCACCGCCCTCCTGCCATCCATACCCACCTGCCTCTACGATTATATCAATCCTCTTCGCTGCAGACGCGTTTCCCATCCGCTTGCCTCGTCCCGACGGTAGATCATGAGAATGATCGGCAGGGGTACCTGCGCGCGCGAGAATCAATGAGCATTGTGTTTGACTTGGGACGAGGACGAGACAATGAGACATACTCTCCCCGAGGATAGGACTGCTCCTCCGTCAGCTCGTACGCGTGCACGTCCCACTTGCCCGACTTGAGGGTCTGCCCGCTTGGCACGGGCGGCAGCCCGTCCACAAAGAGAACGTCGTCCAGCCTGACGGCGGCGGTCGCGGCCTCGATCGCCTCGACCAGCTCCCGGCCGCCGCGGTCCTCCCGCGCCAGCGCGATGGCCCTCTCGCCGGCGGCGCCGATCAGCTCGGTCCGGGGCGACTCGCGGCTGCCGAGCGTCAGCAATGCGGCCACGTCGGGCTGAGCCAGGACGCTGGCGCGCGGGTATGCGCGGCGGGAGTCGCGCCGCCAGTAGGGATTGTCGGCGATGTCGCCGGCCGGGAGGGTGACGGGGTCCGTGTACGAGTTGGGGTCGAGCGCGCCGGGCGGCGGGTTCCGGAACTGCGGGTTGAGCGGCACACCCGTGGACCGCTCCGGGTCGACGGCGAGGGCGCGCCGGAGGGTCTCCCAGATGCCGGTGGACTGGACCGTGTGTTTCTGAGCCGGGGGGTTAGCCAAAGCACTCACATTCGCCTCCCCTCCCTGGGGGGGCACTCTGGATGCACTTGCCGCGGAGACGGGCATCACGCCGCCGGCGACCGCCTTGACGACCGCTTTGGATGCCATGGTGTCGTTGTCGTCGTCGTCGTGCGAGTGTGGACAAGTGGGCTGAGGGGTGTCAGGGACGAGGCGGAGCCAGCCACGGCAGCCTTACCCGGGGTTTCGCCGCAGAAGAGGAAGGTGGAGCTGGCGCGGGTGTGGGGCCATCTGCTATCTGCTAGCGACTACCTGCAGCTCAAGTCAGCCTCCTTATCTCGGATCCGGCCAGAGACAGCCCTTGCAGGTCTCGCTTTGATAACAGGAATACCTCTGCCTCGGTCTCATCTGTTATCTATCGCTCTACCTACCGATCTACCTACCTATTTAATCTTGCTCGCCAGCCGAATTGGATCTTGGCCCTCATCATTTTTCTATTCTTTTTCAATCATCTCGCCCTCCTAGATCACGCTCAAACAGACGCCAAACGCCACTCTCCCCGCCACTAAGACCACCCGCCAGGCCGGCCAACACTAACCGACTTTCCTGGCTGGATCCGCCCCCGTGGCCAGCGACCGCGGCTCGTGACGGCCACATCTGATCCTCTCACCGCATGCCCGACCTATCACCTGTACCACTAGGTCCGCTTGTGCGAGCGACTGCCGAGAACCCGTGGGTCCGGTCCAATCCAGCTGGTCACTTGCCCAATCACACCGTCCTGGCTCGGCTCCGGTGTTCAAGATAAGCAACCGCAACGGCCGTCCGCCCGATAGCTCCTCTCATCCCCGAATTCGAGTCAACTTGACCTCTGGTCTGGGAGAGAGCCCGTACGCACCCGGCAGTCGAAACATGACCTCGCCCGTCCCGAGTCCCTACCCGGGCTCCCTGTGTACCTCGGCCCCTCGAGCGTCGTCCACAGCTCGGCTCGCCTCGCCTGTGCCGCACCGCGCCCCGACGCCGGGGTCTGACCCGAGCGCGCCAGGCGGCGACATCCGCTCCGGCAGCCTCACACCGCTCGCCGGGCCCGGCGGGGACAGCGCCGCCGGGCCTGGCGTCTCAGCCCTCGCCACTGCGCTGTCGCACTCGTTTGGCTCGTCGCCCCCTCGGCACGGCACGCCCTCGACCGCCTGGCCCACACCTCCCGGTCTCGCGCCGCCCTCGACCGGCAGTCATACGGCCCTGGCCCAGCTGGCTAACGGTGGTTGTTCCGGCGTCGGCACCCCCCCAAACTATGGCTCCTTCGACTCGCGCCTGCGCCAGGACGACCTGGAGGCTGCGCGCCGCTACGAAGACGCCGAGATCGTGCGCCGCCATCTGGTCCAGCCCTCGGACGCGGCCAGCCTGTCGGGCGAGTCGGCCGGCAACGGGGGTAAGCAGCTCGAGACCACCCCGGAGGCGGAGGAGGACGAGCCAGAAGGGCTTGGGAAACCGGATCGGGCCGTGCCGGAACAGCGGCGCCGTCATGCTGCAGGGGCTCGACCGGAACAGCACGAAACTCTCGGTCTCGGTCGGCCAGAACGACGGCCGCTGCCTCGGCGTCTGCTTGCCCTTTCTCGCTCGCTGCTTCTTGCTCTTGCGCGGAGCTGGCGGGGTCGGCAGCGCCGCGGTGGGCGCCGCCGCCGCCGCGCCGTTCACCGGCTTGCGGGGGATTACGTTTGGGCGCGGTGGCTCGCCCTCCGGTGCCGTGACGCGGAGCTGCGGGATCGCCGGGATGGAAAAGAGCCCGGGGCTGGGCAGGGACGGGGATCCGGCCGGACTGGGGCACGCGTACACGCGTATTGTCATCGAGCCGGATCCGGCCGAGATCGTGGGCTCCTCCACGGCGGCGGCGGCGGCAGCCGCAAGGGCCAGAGCGGGCGCAAGGGCGGTGCAGTCTTCGGACCCCCGAGCCGGGCCCTCCCGGCTCGAGCCGACCGACCGCGGGCTCTTGGGCAGCTCGAGCGAGATCGACGACTCGGACGCGAACGAGTCCCACGACTTTTGCCGCTCCAGCTTCTCGGCCTGGGCCTCGCGCAGCGCCCGCAGCTCCTTCATCCGCCGCATTGTCTCGGGGCTGAGCATCTCGACCGCCTCGACCTTTTTGAAGCTGGCGAACATCTCGACCACGTTCTCGGCGATCCGCTTGCCGCTCGCCAGCCGGCTGCGTCCCGTCGGCTTCCGGTCCTTGTCCCTCCTTCCGGAGGGGGACTCCCGCCCGGTGGGCGGCGGTGGCGGCTGCAGCGCCAGGCTCGCGGGGGACGGCTCGGTCGGGGTGGCCGGCGGCGGCGGGCCCGTGGACGAGGGCCGGGCCAGAGGCTGCTGCGGCTGCTGCTGGCCGGCCGGTCTCAACTCGATCCTCATGGTCGACGCCCTCGGCAGCTGCTGCTTCCTGGGGAAATCGAATCGCCGGGCCGGGCCGGCAGTGCCGACGACGCCGCCGCTGCTGTTGCGCATGGTCCCGGTGGCCGCCCGCGCCGGGGAGGAGAACTCCCTGGCCGTGCTCGCCCGGGTGGGAGAGTGCGGTCGGAAGGGGGACGGGGAGGGGAGGGATCCCGCCACAATCAAAGGCCTGCCGGCGAAGGCGGCGGCCGCCGCGGATGTGGAACCGGGGGAGCCGTCAAGCGAGTTGTGTTGGCCGTACCGTTCGTCGGCAGTGAACGCCCGGTGGAGGTGGGGCACCGGCAGCCTGTCCAGAGCCGGCGGCGGCGGCGGCGGCCGTCTGGTGGTGGTAGCGGTGATGACGGCCGGCGTAGGCGTCGGCGCTGACGCCTCCGTCCCCACCGCGGCGAACCTTGCGGCCGGGAGCTGCGACATGCTCCGGTGGTGGGGCATCGGCGACATGGAGCCGGCCGGCGTGGAGGAGGAGAGGATGATGGTGTCCTGGGTCGACGCGATCGATCGGTTGGACTGCGAGATGCTCCAGGCCCGCTTGTGCGAGATGGGGATCCGCTGCTGCTGCGACGGCCCTGCTCGCCAGGAGAGCGTCTTGGAGGGGCCGGTCTCGGACACGTCGACGATGTGGGGGGGGGCCATTGTTGCGCTCTTGTGGAGGAAGAAGCCGGGCCTGGGCTCGGACGACGGCTGATGTGGTTCTTGTTGCTGTTGGTGTTGTGGTTGTGGCTGATAGTGTTGCTGTTGTTGCTGTTTTTGTTGTTGATACTGTTGCGGTTGTTGTTGTAGCTGCTGTTGCGGCTGCTGATACTGCTGATACTGGTGGTCCTGACATGTCGTCGTCGACGACGACAGTTGTCCCTCGGACTCCCGCTCAGCCAGCTCCGGCTCGCCGTCCCTCGAGGACGGCCGTCCGATCGAGGACACCCGAGCCATCAGGCTGAAGCCTGCCGACAACATTGCTGCTGGGTAGATATTTTTACAAAAAAGAAGAAAACCTCAACATCAAGCCGGCCCAACATCAAACGTGGTCCGGGAAACGATTCAGGTGGGGGGGGGAGACAGACGGGAAGGGGGGGGAGGGTGATAAGTAGCCGACATGATGGTGTGAGGGTGGGGGAGAGGGAGGAGGCCGGAAGTATATCAGCGAGAGGCAGCGCATGGCACAGCGTTGACGGTGACCAGAAGATCCAAGTGTCTGTATGCAGACAGACAGGGGGGGCGGCGGCGGAGAGGGAGGGGGGCGTGTGGGAGGGGCGTGGTGGAGGTGAAGATACCGGGGAGGGGTGGTGGGGGGTGGGGATAAGCGACCGGGCATGGGGCGGCGCCGCTGTGGGCGACCGACGAGAGAGAGCGCACAGAGCGCGCGACCGGGGAAGGCCATCCCAGCCGTAACCAAACCAGGCTGGCCGCCAGCACTGCTCGGCCTTGACCCCGACCCCGACCCCGACCTCGCCCCGGCTGTGTACCCGGCTCGTCTGCCCTGTTTTCCCTCCTCTCCACTCTACTCTGCCCTCCTTACTCACTCTACTCGACTCTGCTCGACTCTGCTCGACTCTGCTCGACTCTACTTTCCCCGGCACCCATGCGTTGATTGGACCGGGCCGAGAAATCACTGGGCGGAAGCCACCATTGCGCAAACCAACGCGGGGGGCCGAAGGAACGATCAAGCACAGGCGGCCGACAGGCGAACACACACAGGCCACCCCACCCACAACAGGCACCGGCACAGGAATCGAAAACCGGCCGTGGTTCTAATAGATGTAAAAATTCCCCCTCGTGATCGGTTGGAGGGGACGGAGGGGGGCCGCCAGGGCCAGCAGGGGTGCCATCGACCCCCCAGGCCGGGCCTTGTCTTGTGCCTCTCGGGTGACTTGATGGGGAGAAGCAGCAATTGATGATCTAATTTGTGTGGCGGGGGGGGCCCTGCCGCGATTGATAGGTGGAGCTGCAGGTGCGCGCGCAGTCAGTCGAGGCGTGGCAGGACTCGGGATACGAGTCGCGCCTAGGAATGGCGCTCGGCTCAGGTGCGCACAAAGGTTGAAACGAAACCCTGGCTTGGCGGTGCTGCCACCGCCGCTGGGTCTTGGCTTGTTGTGCGACCAGAGCGGACTCGATACGCAGCAAAGAAACACAAGACAGGCTCGCCGGTGTGGAGCGGCGGAGCGGCGGAGCGGCGGACCAGGCAACACGCATCATCGGCAGGGATCCCGCCGGCGCGGGCGGGGATCCCCCTGGCTGGCTCGGGCTGCGCTTGTCGCGCTTGCCGTGATTGGATGACCCCGGCGCCGGGACCGCATCGCCCACCTGGCCTGGATGGCGCCAATTGTGGGTGTCGACCGCGGTCGGCCGCCGGCCGTTGGCGCGCTCGCGCGCTCGCGCGCTTGATCCCTCTGGGTGCCCATCTCCGCTGGTCGCTTTCTCTTGATCTCATCGGCCCGGGCCAGATTCCACGTGCCAGTTGTCGCACCATCACGCATCGGGCGAAGCCCTCGGGTCCAAGGAGCCAGGCCCGTCGAACGGGGGCCGGCGAGGCGGGGGGAACGGGCCGGCGGCAAATGAAGAACAAGAACAACAAAATAGATTTCCGGTTTCTCTGCTCTGCTCCTCCGGTCTGCCGGCTGCGTGTGTCTGGGTCTTGAGCTCACTGCTGCCGCGGCCGCGGCCTCTGGTCATTCTCGACCGCTACTGGTCATTCTGACGAGGGCAGGCGGCCAGGCCCGTCCCTCCGCTGCTGCTACCCCCCCCCTCCGAATCCCCCTCCCCCGCCTGCATCTTCTCCCTGGAGCTGTTCCGGTTTCTGTGCGACTGCTACCTGCTAACGCATGCGACTGCCCCTTTCTAACGACCATCCGTCAATGTCCTCGGGGGACATGGCCCGGGACGGCCCAGAGAATTGACTTGCGCACGTGTCATGGCGGGACAGGGGGATGGCGGTGAGCCTCGTGGCGATGCTGGGCCGGCAGACCCTGCCTAGCGCCGCATGTGGCAGCGAGGCCAATGTCTGGCAGGATGGGACAGCGGCTAGTAGTCTCTAGCAACCGGATAAATGATGGGGCCGAGGCGCCAGCGGCGGCGCGAAGCGACGCGGGCAGGAGAGCGGCCAAGCGCGGGGTAGCAAGCCGTGGCCAGGGCCAGACGGCCAGGCGGCCAGACGGGGCCAACAGGCGCCATGCAGTGTCTTGTTCCTTTTAGCAGACCGCCGGCCATCCGGCTGGTGACCGGTCGGGGCCGGTTATCTGGCGCCGCCACCGCTGCTGCCGGTTCGGCGGGCGTGCTGGAATGATGGCAGAGAGCTCTAGAACCCTAAGCGACCGAGAGGGTCGATTCCAAGATCGAAACTTGCTCATACTTTTACAAGTGGGCGCAGAGGGGGGCGCCAGTGGATTTGCCGCACCGGCCGGGAGAGAAGCGGCCAGAAATCCGGCCCGGGGGAGGGGGCGGCGCGGTTCCAGCGGGGCGGCGGGGGGGGCCAATCAGAGAGCTCAGCGGGGCCCAGGGACCGTGCGCAGCAGAGCCGTATAGGTGCATTGCATTGCCGGACGGTGCCGTATTGCTTTTTTAAAATTGCGTGAGGGCTCGCATAGGTTATCTCCAGTGCGTCGCACCCATTTTCCTTTCACATATCCATCCACCGACCACAATGCGATGCAGGTGCTCCACCCTCAATTGGCTATCACCAGCGACCGGCGCCAATGGGGCCGAGGCCGGCCCCGGCCTGCCACTGCCGCGCCAAGATGCGGCGCCACCTGATCCGAAATTGGCTTGTCATGGCCGCCCCGCCGACCCAGCACTCCAGGGTCTGCCCGTCTGGCGGGGCGGGGGAGGTCTGGCGGGGCGGGGAGGGGTCTATTTTGTGAGGGGGCGCCGTCTTTCTTATGGTCTCATTGGGGGAGGGGGGCGAGGCCGAGGCCGACATTGAAACATGGCCTCCAACGACCTCGAGCCGGCCGAGCTGCACACCGACAACCAACAACCAGGCAGGCGGCACCCCGCAGACTTTCTGGCCGCCTGCCCGTCTGCCTGCTGTCTGTCCTGTCTATTCCGGTCCCGGCGGTCTCGAGTGCTGGCCGCGCAGACTCGCCGCCGCCGCCGCTGCACTCAGCCTCGTGATCCGGCGAGTCGGGCCATGACGGCGGGACGGCAGCGATCGCCGCCTGGCTCTCGGCCGCGGGGTTGAAACACCGGAGCCTGGCCATCGACCCTCCAGACCACGTAGCTGAGAGATCGCGAGCGAGCTGAACCTCGGCGCTGCTGCTCGTTGCTCGTCGCTCGCCGCCCGCCGCCCGCCGCGCCCGGGCAGCATGGGGTCCACCCTCGCTGCCTCAGCTCAGTCTCAGTCACAACCTGCGTGTGAGGCGCGAGTGAGCCGAGGGGCGGACCAAGCCAGCCGTCAACCAGCGTGGCCGGCCCGGCCGGACGGCAGCCTGACCGAATCAAACCCTCCCCCACGGTTCCACCTCGTCCGGCCGGCGCACGCCCGCCCGCGGCCCGGCTCGGCACGTCGTCTTCTCTTCTCGCAGGGCCCCTTGCAGATGCACTGAATCCTGCCGCCTCCGTTTGCTGGATCCCACTTGGCTGCATATGATTTCGTCTGCAGGGGGGCTGGGCTTGCAGCGCAGCAAATCGGTTGGGAAACACGGCGCCCGATCAGGCTCGTCTCGTAGTTTGTATCCGGTTGCACCCGTGCCTGGCTGCAAACTGCAACACGACCGAGCTCGAGTCTGCCTGCCCTGATCCGGCCCAGGCCCCGAGGCTGGGAGGGGGAGTAGACGTTGGACAGCCGTAGTGACATGAATCCGGGTTTCTCGTGCTACGCGGACCGAAACCTGCGAGTGAGAGCCGAGTCGCGACGTCGCACCGGCCGCCGCTGCCCATTCATAGCAGGCCAGACGGGATATCATCGCACCGGTGGCGCGGCCTCCCCACTGTAGAGATAAAGAGCGCGCGACAAGTCCCACCCGCGCCGTGCCACCGCACCTCGCCTTTGCCAGGCTGCGCGAGACACCCACACTGACACACTCATAGCAAAGAGTCTGCCTCGCCGGATCGACGCGGCATCGCTTCCTATCCGCCGTATCGACATTGAGCCTGTCCGGTTACGGGGGGGGCACTGCGCTGGCTCATCATAGGGACCATCGCCGCCCGCCGCCGCCCGTACCGGGTTCGCTGGATCATCTCCTTCTCGACGCTGAGGCTAGCAGACCTGGAACCAGACCTGGAACCAGACCTGGACTTCTGCGCAGGGGGGGGGCAGCCGCCCCGAACGATTGTTTAGGTCCACGGGCGCACCGACCGGCGGGGTGGGGCGCTCCACGCCCGCTGCGCTGCGCGTGTGCCGCCCTCGACCCTCGGCCGCGCCCCCGACCGCGCGCCCGCTCCCGGTCCAGCCAACTTGATTCAAACCAGCCGGCCAGCTCTCCAGCCCGCGGCCGATCCCCAGCCAGAGTTCCGACGGCAGCCTGGCCGGACGATAAAACCGGCACGGCCGAGTTGGGCGCGGCGCGACCACACTGCGGCTGCAGCCTGGCCGGCAGTAAGCTGTCGCGTCGCGGCTGACCCCGACACCAGACAGAATCTGGATCCACCACGCTGAACCCATCACAAACTTCCATCATCATCATCATCAAAACTCCCCGACCGATGGATTATGACATGCCAGATTCTCGATTCGATTCGAGCGCCCCATTCTTGCGCCCCTGTTCCCCTTTCTTGTCCGGCCGACGCGAGAACGAGAACCGAGGTCGAGGGGGACGGCCGGTCTTGAGCTTGTCGCGGAATTTACCGCCCGATACCCATGTCCGGCTCCTCCCCCTCGCGCTCGCCCGCCGCACCCCGGACCCACCGACATGCAGAATACCCATGGCTCTCCCCTCCCCCGCAGTCATGAGCCCGTCCCCGCCCCTCTGCCTCCACCCCTCTGGGATCCCGGTCCTAGCCCGGTCCCGATCCCGGCCCCGATCCCGGTCCCTGTTGTTCTGCGAGAGCGCCGACGAATCAAGACGGCAGGAAGGGGATCCTTGCTGTGAGTGGCGCTAGTGATGGACTACGGCGTGTGATGTGATCCGAGCACGGCCCCAGGGCTGGCGCTAAACATATGGGACTGCCTGCACAGCACACCCACGCACGCAACGCCGGGTACCGCGACGACCGAGAGACGCGGGCGCTGGAGACAAGACCGATTGCCGAGAGCAAGTGCGCACGCAATTGCCCAGATCAGCCGCGTGGGCTCATCTCCCTCTCTTTTTCCTCCCCCCCTCCCCTCTCTGCCTCTCTCTGCCTTTCTCTTCTTCCTCACAACGTCGTGGATGGCAGCACGAGCCGTGGGGGGAGATGAGACCCCACTGCCACCTGCCACTGGGGGCTGTGGCTCTGGCTATTTTGTGGGTGGCGCAGTAATATACCCGCCCGTTGGCCAATCCGGATCGAGCTAGGCCGGAGGTTGAATCAATTACTTTGGCTGGATCCTTGGTGCACCCTGGTGCGCTTATGAGTCTTGGAATCTCTAGCGAACCGGCGGTCGCATTTTGCACGCCGGCCCGTCGCAGTTCTGCAGCTCTGGAGCGCTGCAGCACCCACAGCAGCTGTCGCTGCCCTCTGGCCGCCAGGCTGGCGAGCGACCGCGGCAGTGGCGGCGGTGGCGGCGGCGGCGGCGGCGGCACGGCGCATCTTCACGGCGCATCTGCCCGGTGGTGGCGCGCCTGTCGATCGGGCTGTGCTTGTCCCCCCAGCTCCCCCAAACGTGCCGGCTGAGCCTGGCTGCCGAGCTGGCTGCCAAGGTCTCAGCTGACACTCGGGAGCCCGAGATTCGGCCCCCAGCGGCAGAGCGGATGGATCAAGTCAATGCAAAAACCACCTTTTTCGTCGACACCGCTGTGGCATGTGCAACAGTCTCTCCGCTGCGCAGATACGCCGGCCGCAGCCCGCGTGCAGGCAGGCAGGTACGAGGTGCGAGGTGGCTTGTAGAGCTGCGGGGATTCAAAACCAGGCCGTTGTGATACGCCGTGACGCGGGAGGGATCGTGCCGTGCAGATCACCCAACCGGTGCGCCCAGGAGTTTTCTGGGAGGACCTCGCATTACAATCCTGGGCCGGGGCCAAACCACCGCCTCCCCGTATCCCCCCCTTCTCTTCCTCTTCTTGGGAAGCGGAGGAGGTAGGCGTAGGAGCAGGAGGGATGATTGTGGAGGAGAAGGAGGAGGAGAGACAAGAGGAGAGGAAGAGGCAGAGGCAGAGAAGGAGCTGCTGTGCCGGAGGGATGGTGGTTGGGGTATCCGGGGGGGAGGGAGCCCACAGCCTCGCGTCTGCCTCCTGATATGCGGATCCACGTCGGGACGTGCGTGCTTGCTAAAAAATCGGATGGGCAGTAATGGCCCGCTCTTGATGGTATTCTCATCGTCTCGACGCCCCCCCTCCCTAGGCGGAGCGGCGGGCCGTGTGTACCTTGTAACCTTTTACTCATCGTTTGCAGGGTGAGCAGCGCAGCCGGAGGCGGTCTTGGCCGATCGCTAGCTCCGTCCTGCCTGCACTACCTGTCATTCATATCTCTAATCTCTCTGCCGGCATATTGGAGTTGAGAAGGAGGCGGTCCCTCTGGCGTCACGTTGGAGGTTGGAGAGAGGTCCGGGAACCCTGTCTCTGCCATTATATTGGAGATTAAATGAAGACCCGCGAGTCCTGTCCCTGCCGTTATATTGGAGATCGGAGGGAGTCCTGCGATCCCTTCTTCTGGAGCTGGAGGAGACCAAAGAGCTGCGCTTCCTCTCTCTAGTACATTAGCCCGCAGCCACCTGCCGCCCTTCCCTGTAGCATCAAAACCCAAAGGCCTGCGCTTTCCCTCGCTAGCGCTCGAGGCCGGAGATCTGCGCTTCCTCCCTCTTGCCTTTATGGTCGGAGACCTGCCATTTCTCTCTCTGCGTCAGACACCAACCTGTGCTTCCTCTCTCCGATGATCAAGTTCGGAGAGTTGCCACCCTCTCTCTAGCGTCGTAGGTCGGACACCTGCGATTCGTCTCTCTGCCGTCCGAGGGGCGACAAGTGTCCGACCTCCAACGGCAGAGCGAGAAGAAGCGCCGGCGTCTGATTTCTAATGCTGCTACTGAGAAGAGGCGCAGGTCGGCGGCCTCTAACGCCAGAGAGAGGAGTGAAAGGTGTCCGGCCTCACAAGCTAGAGAGAAGAAGCGCAGGTCTCCGATCTCTCTCTCCAGCATTGGAAACCAGACACCGTCGACCCCAATCCAGAGTCTGAGATCGGACACGTGACCACGCCACGGGAGAGGGGCATGCTTCGTTTGCCCCCTGTCGTCAATGACAATCCGCGCCGGATCAGGAATCCCATTCAGCCGGCCGCTTGGCCGCCGCAGGCCGCTTGGTACCCAGCCGGCCGCAGCTGAGAGGATCAGGCCATGGCACATCTCGATAGCTTTCTTGCGTCATCGTCGGCAGCGCCAAGGCAGGTGGACGTGGGTTGGAAGATGAGACTCGGCCTCTGTCGGGCGGAGGGGCCTGTTGCGCCCCCGTTGAGGGATCAATCGATCGGGAACAGCATGAAGAGGAGGAACCGTTGAATTGGGATCAGAAGCCGGCCGGCCGGCAGCACGGCGGGGATGTCTCTGTCCCCATCGGTTAGGTGCAGTCTGCCTGCATCCCTACGGCCGGAGTACCTTGGCAAATGTGACCACAAGATGCGCGTCCGAGGCCCATGGGCCTGGCAAAGCAGGGAGGGAGGGCCTCGCCACTGGCCGAGTCGTGTCGAGTCGGTGAGGAGGACTCGGTTCCCTCTCTGATACACATTTAGATGGGCAACAGCAGGCAACAGACAGGCCCGCGCGGCCGTGTTCTCCCCTCTGATGCCTCTGCTGCAAATGTAGTTAGCATAGCCGTCCGCGGGGCCGTGTTGACATGGACGAGGAATCGGGCCCCTCTGACCTGGACTTTATTGGCAGTAGTAGCAACAGGAGTAGCAGACACGCGCGCGGCGTCTGTCGATGCGGGCATCTTCCCTCGTATGCAAATCTCCTAGCCAACAGATAACGGACAGGCCCGCGCAGCCGTGGTCGATGCGGAGTGCTCGGACCGCTCCCTCAATGCAAATTTGATAGGGCAATGGGCCTGCACGCGGCCGCCGTACCTTGCCGACGCGGAGGACCCGGGTCCGCTCCTAGGCAAAATTTGGTTAACATCCGGCCACCCTCACCCTCTAATGCACATTTTTGAGTGGTAACAGACCCGCGCCGCCCGGGTCGATGATGCGGGGGACTCCGACCCGATCTCTTGAAAGGTTGACTACCGAGAGGGCCTCCTCGCACTGCCAAGACCTGGCTCCGTGATCAGACGCGCATGGCCTCGGGCGGTGATTGACATATTAAGCTATATCTGCCCAGCCGGCCGATCCGCAGCTGAGATTCTGAGATGGAGAAACTCAGGAGGCAGACAGGGGAAGACGGCTCGAGGGAAAGATAGTCCGAGAGGCAGACGGGGCAGACGTGGCAGACGGACCAGATGACCGGGTGTGCCAAGACCCAGTTTGGTAGCTGGCTCATGAGTGAGTCAGTCTCCAGCCAACAGTGACCCTGAACCCCCATACAGCCGGACCCCTTCCCCAGCCCCGTCAATAGCCCAGAACGCGTCGATGGCAGGCCGCAGGTGACCTGAAAACGATTCCGAATCAGAGTCCCGAAGCCTGCACTTCGTCACGGGCCAATACGGATCCCATCACGTCGGCGGCGTGGCGAAGTGATGCCGACCATTGTTTCGGAGCATGAAGCCCTCGAGCGTGTTTAACAGCCGACCAGAACCGGTGGTGGCCCGCGGGCGCGTGTTAGGCTCCACAGATGCAGTTAATCCAGCACCTCCTTGGCGAACCTGGCACGCTTGGCGGACTTGGCCCGATACATACCCATCAGCAGCTACCTCTTCTCCCGGGGCCGATGCGGACCAGCCATACCGCCCTTGGCAGACCTGGCGGACCGATGCGGAGCCGGTACTCTCCCTGGCGGACGTGGACCCATCTGAACCAGTCACCTTTCCCGGCGGACCTGGAACGATGCGGACAAGTTGCCCTCCCTGGCAGACCTGGCAGACCTGGCGGACCTGGACCGATCTGAATCAGCCACCTGTCCAGGCGGATCTATCTGACTTACCTGCCGGACCTGCACCGACGCGGACCAGACACCCTCCCCGACGCACTCAAAAAGGCCACCAGGTCTCCTCCCTCTTCAGTCCCGTTTGTCTCCTCTCTGGATACCCCTGGCCTAAGCATGGAATAACAGGGAGAAGAAAAAGCTACTGCTCTCCCTCGAGCCTCTCACCCTATAGGAAATTGATTGCCACCCCGCGGATATGACTTATCCGTCGGAGCTGGCCGGAGCCCGATGCACTCGGCAAGACCACCACGCGATCTGGCCTCCTCTCTCTTCAGTCCCATGCGTCTCCTCTCCGCATGTCCCTCCCTCGCCCAAGCATGGAATATGACGAAGAAGATGAAGAAGAAGCTGCTCTCCCTCGAGCCTCTCGCCCTATGATGAACTGACTGACAAAACTGCAGCTATGCCCCTTCCCGTCCCGCCGCGCTGCCCGGCACTTCCCGGCACAGCTCTGCCTGTGTCTGGCCGCGACAATACACGACGATGAAGACATGACTTGTAGGCGCAAGCCCACGCCCGAGACCTTTAAAATAATACTGGAAATGCCATCAACATTACATTTTCAGTCACCTGCTCACTCGCTATCTGATGCGCCGCCGTCCTTACGACCCTACCAAAGTCTTCCCCCCTTCCCCTCCCCCTGCTCTAAGCCCAATCTGAATACGGCAACCTGGATCTTACCCTGGCCCCTGTTTTGACTTTTTTGCCCGATCAGTAACCCCTTGCCGGCCTAATAGCAAATCGAAAATGGAAAGAAAATTAAAAAAGGTCATCCGGTCCCGTGAGGTATTTTCTAGGGTAGCTCACTCAAGCTTGTTCTTGAGTTGATCAAGTCCAATGTAGAGCAGAACATTTAGCAAATCTAGAAAATGCCCAGGGAGGGATCACAGCCTTGCCCACATGCTTTGGCTAGCCATTGGGAGTCAGCCTACTACACCTTCTGACTCCTGTTGATAAAAAGCGAGAGCGGATCGGCGCCCTATAACCCCAACCCCGCCCCCCACCCCACTATGCATATATCGATATCCTTAGAAAAACGACATTAAACACGTATGGAGACACCACACAGGCCCGGCAAAGTAACCTCTATTCCATACTTGTCTCGGTATGAACTATAACGTATCAGATAGGGTTGTTGGAATCCTTGATTGTCCTGACTTGGCCAGCTTGTCCCCCCCCGCTTCCGGCCCCCTCCCAATACTCCATTACTTTTTCATGCCAGTCATTATCATCGTTATGGTCATCGCAATCGTCAACCTCCTCATCCTCACCCTCCTCCACATTATGTTCACGAGACAAGATACACGTAGTACACTGCAGCCTCCCCTCCCTCTCCCCCGCACCCACCCAGGGCCGGAACAGGGACGCCATGAATGGTAATCCGACAAAACTGACCATCCACCACTGACCACCGACCCCTGACCCCCGGCCGCTACAACTGATTTTCAAGAGATAAAAAACCACCCCTCCCCCAGGCAGTACATGGATAGACGGAAGCCTCAACCCCACACCGGTTCCGTCGGGTACCGGCGCCCACCCACCCCGGAGATTATGGGGCTGGTGCCGTTGGCGCCGCTGCTTCCGTTGAGCGGCTCCTGCAACCTCATGTTCTGCCACAGTGTCGGGCCGCCGCCGGCTTCCCCGCCATTCCAGCCGGCGGCCTGGTACCGCCCCCGGTCCCGATCAATGTCCGCGTGGCTGCTCGCTCGCCGGTGCGGGCGCGGATAGGCCATGTGCGAGGCTGGCGGGGCCTCTGACCGGCGCGAGCCGCGAGGGGGCGCTGGTCCTCCTCCTCCGGCCCCTCCTCCACCCTCGTCGACATCTTCGACCTCGACGGGCCTGCCGCCCCCGGCCCCGGCGCCGCGATCCCTGCCGCGATCACGGTCACGATCCCTCTCCCGCTCTCGTTCTCGGTCCCGGTCCCGGTCCCGGTCCCGCTCTCCTGCGTACTCTCGCTCTCTTGCGCGGCGGCGCTTTCGCCTGTCCGGCTCTTCATCGGAACCCCCGTCGGCCGAGTCGTCGGAGCGATCCGTATCGTGGCGGCGGCCGTGCGACAGAGGCGGCGGCGGCGGCGGGTCGCGGGCCCGCGGCGGCGGCTTACGGGCGGCATTGCCGTTGGTACTGACATTACCAACACCGCCGCCGCCGCCGCCGCCACCTCCGGATCTTGATTTGTCGAACCGGCGCCCGTCTACAAACAGCGACACCTTTTCATTGATTTTCTCGTTGATCTTATCCCGCAGGCTATCAAATGGGTGGGTCCGCCGCCGCGACTCATCCTTCGGGTCGGACCGTGGTCGCAGCGACGGCGACGACGGGACGACGGGCCGGCGGAGCACGTCGTCGGAGCTGGCGTGCCGACCGGGCGGTGGTTGCCGCCTCGGACGCGGGTGCGGCGGCGCCCCGTCATCTCCCGAGTCCGTGTCGGACTCTTGATAATATCGCTGCTGTTGCTGGGGCGGCGGCGGCTGCTGCTGCGACGGCGGCGGATAGTTGCCGCCCCCGCTATTGGTTCCGTTGTAATTCCGCCGCCTGCATGTCGGAGGCGTCGCGTTGCTGCGGCTGCGCGGAAATACCGGCTCGTGTGCGGCCGGGGCGGTGGTAGGCGGGTGAGTGGCGGACGAGCTCCGCCTGGGAGGTCTCTCATCAGAGGAGCTCTCCTCGCGACTGCCTCCTCCGCCTCCCTGCCTGCCGACTCGCCTTCGGGACGCCGAGGCGGAGGCGGAACCGCCGCTGCTGGCGGCGGCGGCGCCAGCCGAGCCCGCTCCCGCTCCTGTCGCTCCTCCCGGGGCCGGGACGCCT
>JAOYNC020148077.1:0-19401 GCA_025802115.2 Bertia moriformis
AAACAACCCGGTCAATGCGGCATATTGTCGCGGCTTCACGAGTAGCGTTTAGGATGCAATAGGTTGCAAGCCAAGCCAATGCCGGAGACTGGAGATTCTTCGAAGCAAGAGCCACTCGATGAGCAGTAGGCAAAGCGCAGATACGCCCAGCATCGGAAATGAGACAGCAAGAGCTACAAAGACAACAACCAGAAACGGCGTGAGCGAAGGAGATCGGAGAGGGATCGGCGCGCCAAGAACTCCGACAGGTCTGCGGCGCCACCACATCACGACCGCGCTGATCGAAAGAGTTGACGCGCCAAATGCCGTTAGCAGGCCAATAACCTGGTTCAAGACACCGAACAATTGACCTTGGTGATAGGAAATGCCCATCCCAACAACTCGGTCTATCCAAGCTTGTTGGGAAAAGCCCGTGCGCCCCAAGACTGTACCCGTCGCGGGTTCGAGAGTGTAGGTATCGCGGAGCATACGATTTGCTGAGTCGGAGCGGACGAACCACGATCCTTCTCTCCTGTAAGGAGGCACAATCTGCACAGGATAAGCGAGCGGCAAACGCTCAGCAATGGACAGCAGCGTGTTAATGGCACCGTAGGTTCCTGGAGTGGGAGGAGATTGCTGTCTACGTTTTCCGAACCGCGGGGGTGGTGGCTCAGCGTGGTGATGTCCCGAACTGCCGGAGTTTGCATCGGCGTGCTCGGCATTTCTTGCTGCTATGGCCTCACGTTCAGAGGAGCTACCGGTCGGCCAGTCCGGAGTGGATGTCACGCCAGCAGCCACCGAACGCACCTTCTTAAAATATGTGCCCCAGCTCTTGGCCCAAGGCAGACCAGTAATGAGGAGGGCCAGCACAAAGAAGGAAACCCAAGCACCCGTTACGGAATGGACATCGCGCCACCACATCCTGCCAGTCAGGTGCAGACGGGGATACAAAACGCCTCCCAGGCGCATACCGTTGCGCGGCCACCAGAGCACGAGACCGGTAAGAACCAATACGATGGTCCAAGAGCCTGCCAACTCGATCAGCATTGAACCCCTGTCACCGGCGAGCAACTCGCCGTGGAGAGAAAAGATCACCGAAAAAGGACGGGCGCGCTCATTGACGCTATAGAGAACCTGAGCCGTCGCCGGATGCACATATACGCGATACTCATCCGTACCCCTCCCCACCACAATCTGTGCGGCTCCGCCTCGGCTTCGCGGAAGTTCGTAGTAGCTAAGACTTGATCCGGGAATGGCGGCAAGCGCGGCATCTACCTGCGATTGAGGACTGGCGGGTGTCTGGCCGGGCTTGAGAAGTCCGTTGTAAGGACGGTCGAGGAGTGCTTCAATTTGCGGTTTAAACAAATAGATGCTGCCCGTGATAGAGAGCCATAGCACGAACGGTATGCAGAACAAACCTGCATAGAAGTGCCATCGCCAGATCGTACGTGTATCGGGCAACAGCCCCCTCGATGCGGACATATTCCAGCCTACCGAACGGCACGAGGCATCCGCATGCGTCAATTTGTCGCACGTTAGTCGCAATGCTTTGCCTTCAGCTTCGCGTCATTGCGACAAAATTAAACCGCTGGCATGCCGCTTCCGCAGCAAGGCGGCCTTATCGGTGTGCCCATCTTGTCGCGTTCAGTCTGGCGCTGCCATTATGCCACTGAAACCAACAGAGTGCGGTGGTCCAATGATGATGGCCCATGTTCGGTTCTTCTGAATCCCCAATCTTCAAATGTGCGTTTCAGATTCAAAACTCGAGGTCGTTTTCGATCCGCCGCAACCACTCTTCCGAGATTCTGCCTGGCTGATCCGTAGTTGTTTTCTGAGCTGCAGCCAATCGCCGGAGAAAACACGATAGTGCCACTATCGACGCCAAGGTCAATAGCGCGGGAACGGCAAAAACAACAATACCGTCAATTCCTTCGGGAACCAACAAGATAGCTTTTCCATAGTGCTGAACTAATGCTGATTTCACCTGAGCGTCGGTCTTGCCCTCAATCACGAGGTCGTCGATTTCTTTCCGCACCTTTGCAGCTTCCGCTGATTGGTGTTCTGCAACGCATTGCCTCCAACAACAGGGAGCTGTGAAGAATTGATAAAGGTGGTGTAGGCGCCTCTCCAGGGCAGGATCCAGAGCTTGGCTGAGTAGGCATATCGAGAATAGACAGAACGTCACGACAACTCGCGTTAACGGCCTCAAACTTTGAAACATATGACATTTGCGTATGGTTCGACATCCCACCTTACCTTTTCCACGTGACGAGTACTGTGCGACAAAATGACGCAACTCTAAACCATCGCACCTGCCGAGACTGCGGCATTTTGTCGCATTTCTAAGGCGCAGAACTCCTCCTATACTGATCGTCGAACAACCGGCAACTCACTTCGAGGCAGACGCTTATTCCACGATCAAAAGTGAAAGATTCTTTTCTTAACCACTTCTTCAAACGTTGCTCAAATAGCTTGCTGGGTGTAGGTTTGGCTGCTGGCCTGGCGGCTGGCAGTGTTGTCGATCTATCGCCAGAGGCGTCACATAAACAACTCTCACTGCCGGCCACAACATCGTCACCGTCACGCATTGATCCGCAATCCGCGTACTTGAGAGCGGAAGCTTTAGAATTTGACGATAAAAACCTCAACGACGCGCAAGAAGCTTTCGAGTTCTACCGAATTGCAGCCGAGCAGCGATATGCGCCGGCGGAGTACAGTTTGGCCCTCATGTATGAAGAGGGTCGAGCCGTAGAGAAGAATTTGCGACTCGCCGCTAAATGGTATCGGCTGGCGGCCGAGCAAGGCGTTCCTCAAGCGCAAAACAATCTTGGTCTCCTATACAAGCATGGAGACGGTGTACAGCAGGATTCCAAAATGGCCTTCGAGTGGTTCAGCAAAGCCGTAGCTCAAGGAAATATGGTTAGTGCGACCAATTTGGCTGACGCGTATCGTCAGGGCTTTGGAACTGAAAAGAACACCGGTAAGGCATTTGAGCTTTACCAGGTCGCGGCACCAGCGAGGGCACCGGTTGCCCAAAATAACCTCGCATTGATGTTTGCTAATGGCCAAGGTGTTACGCAGAACTATACCACCGCATACGCATGGATGAGCATAGCCACCAAAGAGCTCCCGGCTTCATTACCCATATTGGCAAGGTTGCGAACGAAATTATCGGAAAGTGATTTAGTTGAAGCGGATCATACTCGCAAGAGCTTGAACTTGAGATATCGAAGCGGTCAAGCGCTGTCGAATGAGAGGTAATCTGCCTCCGTTGCGAGTTCGAAATTGAAGAACTTCTAAACGCACAGACGCATGGCGGGATTAATGTGTCTCAGCTGTGACGATGTTAATCGGCAGCGAGCTGACCGGAGTTGATTCGGGGATATTCTGTGCAGCTGATTGAGCGGGATTGCGGGCTTGCCAAGCCGCAGAGCAGTCGTACTCACCGCCACACGAAACCGCAATTCCCCATGCGTAGCATCATCACCTGTTTGTGGGCCTTTATACAAACATTTTGTGCTCTTGTTTTAAGGCTCTAACGAGCGTGTCCATGTCAGAAGTAGTGTTGTAGAGAGCGGGTGTCACTCGAACAGCTGCACCCCTGGTGATTCCAGCTCGCGCTACGGTCATAATCTTATAGCGGCCCAATAGTACTTCTTGTAGTTGTTTCGCCTGCTCGAAGGTCTTCATTCCGGCCAGCCGAAACGATGTAGTAGCGCCGTAACGGGCGGGATCTTCAGGAGTCAAGATCTCCATACCATCGAGGTCGCGCACGCGCTCCACCCAGTAACATCGGAGGGCCTGAAGCCGTGTTTGTTTCCGGAGAACGGTGATTTGATTGTGCAAAGAGATCGCGAATGGCACAGTTAGGGTTGCGGCGAAATCATACGTACCCGGATATAGTCGGGACCTCACGTCAGTGACCGAGTCTTCTCGATTTCCCAGACAAACATCTATGTCATCAAGCCTATTCCTGCGAATGAACAGAGCCCCAGTTCCGAGCGGCGAGCCAACCCACTTATGCAAGCTGAAACCTGCGAAATCGGCGTCAATGTCTCGAAGGTCAACTGGTATCTGTCCGACTGATTGCGCGACATCCAGAATGCAGGCTACGCCGTGTGAACGAGCGAGCGCGATGATCTCCTTTACAGGATTGACCAAGCCTGTGCGATGACAGAGATGTGTTACCAACAAGAGTCTGGCTTGCGGTGTCTTCGAAAGTACATCACGGTAGCTTTCGAGAATCGAATTGGTCGTTGCGGGTTCTGGCAGCGAAAATGATGTAATCTCTACGCCACGACGTTCTTTGAGAAAACGCATTGTGTTCTGCATAGCGTCATAGTCAAGATCGCCAAACACGATGTGGTCGCCCTTCTGCAATCTGTTGTACCCGGCGATCAAATCTTGTAACGACTCGGTGCCGCAGCGAGAGAGCGCGATCTCATCAACCTCTACATTCACGAGTTTGGCAACAGAGCCACGCACTCCCAATAGTTCATTTGGCAGTGATTCCTGCGATAGAGCGCCTCGCACGAAGGGAATATTGTGCCGGTTAACATAAACGGTCTTACGCTGGTATTCTTCCAGAACAGGCGTGGACATCACGTTCCAGTAGGCATTCTCTAGATTCGTGATGCTACGATCCACATCGTATAAAGAGACGAAATCAGATTCGGTCTCGAAGCGATGCCCGCCAGCCCGAGAAATTCCCGAGACCGCGGCGAGTGCAGAGGACGCTTTCAAGAAGGTCCGTCGATTCTTTATCATCGAGAGATTGCCAGAAGCGGAGACGAGCCGTCTTGTCTGCTACCCTTCATTCACGGGAGCGCCAGATGCCAGAGTCCGCCCACGCCGTTACCGGAGGTCTGACCTGCCTTTGTGTCCTTGATCCAGGTGTACAAGGGTTTGCCATTGTGAGCCCATTGTTTCGAGCCATCATCTCTGGTAACGAGGGTCCAGGCTTCCACGGGCTTTGCGTCTCCTGTCGCCGTCAGCGGAGGCCAATTCACTGCACACTTACCGTTGCAGTTTGACTTACCATCCGTATCTTTGTCGAAGGTATAGAGAGCCATTCCCTTGCTGTCTGCCAAGACCTCTGTCCCAGCTTCCGACTTTTGGGTTTGTATTCCCTTCGGCAAACTATCGGCCGCCAACGTAAGACTTATTGAAGCGAAGAACACGGCGGCAGTTCGTATCCGGCAATTCATAAATGATCCTTTCCGCTATAGCGTACGGACTAGTATCCGCTAGTCTCCCGATTCCACACGTGCGACAAATTGTCGCACTGAGATCGTCCAATTGCGGCAATTTGCAACGTTAAAATGTCTTACAGGGATCTGCACTAATCAACAAGAGGAATCAAGTCAGCATCGCAGTTGATCAGTGAATGATCCCGGGCCCTCCCAATTTGAGCCGCGCTTGAATTTGTCATCAGAGGTCTGGAAGCCATTGAGTTCACCCCAAAACTCCGCACGCACAAACGTTAGCGACGATCTGACATCGCAGCTCGCCCTTCCGTGGATCCTTCGCTTGCGCTATGGCTTGGTCGCGATCGAAATAGCGATTATTCTGGCAGCCGCGTTCGGATTCGGCCTCACGCAGTCCTTAGCGCCTGGACTAGTCGTGGTCGTAGTGACCGCAGCGACGAATGCCGTTCACTCGGGTCTGCAAACTGTGTTCCGGGTAAAATTTGATCAGCTGATCGCCGGCTTCTTCTGTCTCGATATCTTGTCGCTCACCGCCATTTTCATGCTCACAGGCGGTGCAAACAACCCCTTTAGTCTTCTCTATTTGGTTCAAATCACACTGTCGGCAACGATTCTAAGCAAGCGTTGGACATTATTGCTCGGTTTGCTTGCTATGTGTTGTTTCGGGTCATTGTTTTTTTTATACGTGCCGCTCAAAGGATTGGAGCCTCACCACCTGCCGCAAGACCGGAACTTCCACCTGATTGGGATGTGGGTCGGTTTCGCGTTTGCTGCTTTCCTGATCGCCATCTTCAGCGGCAAGATCTCGGAAGCATTGCGGCAGCGCGACAATCAGCTTGTTTCGCTCGAACGGCAATTGGCTAACCGGGAGCGTCTGGCGTCGTTAGCAACTCTAGCGGCTGGAGCTGCGCACGAACTATCGACTCCGCTCGCGACGATCGCAGTTGTCGCGAAAGAGTTGGAGCTGTCCTCGAGAGCCTCAGGGCCACACGGTGCTATCGCTGAAGACAGTCGACTCATTCGTGCTGAGGTCGAGCGCTGCCGGCGGATCTTGCAGAGCATGAGCGCACAAGGTGCCGATTTGCCTGGCGAACTACCTGTGGCCGTATCAGGCGATGCTTTGATTGATCAGTTACGCACGGTACTTCCAAAGGAGTTTCGTCATCGGCTCCGCGTTGAAATAGATCAGCCGGAAGAATATCTCACAATCCCCCTCCAGGGGTTGATTCAAAGCTTGTCAGCGCTTCTCAAGAATGCTGCAGAGGCTTGTACGGAGGAAGAAGTGGTACTCCGCATCGCCTCTCAAGACGGTCGATATCAGTTCCGGATCATCGATAAGGGCTCTGGCATGCCTGAAGCGGTGCTCACGCGGATTGGTGAGCCATTCTTCACGACTAAACCCGCCGGAAGTGGTATGGGTTTGGGTGTATTTCTGGTGCGTGCTCTCGCTGATCAGTGGGGAGGCGAGCTAACGTTCTGTTCGACGGTGGGAAGCGGCACAGAAGCTTGCCTCGATTTACCCTGGCATGAAGGTTCCCGTGTTCAGGCCAACTAATTGCGTGACAGAGCGGATTGTTGTCATTCTCGACGATGATGAGACTTTCCGGAGTCGCTTGTGTCGTGCATTCCAGAGCAGGAATTGGAGAGCGGAGGGCACCGAAACATCTGAAAGAGCGATTGCGGCTGTTCGCGAGCTTAAACCGGATCTCGTATTGGTCGATCTTCGACTTGCTACGGGAACGGGCCTCGATGCTATCCCGGTCTTTCGTGTAATTGATCCTGATATGAAAATCATCGTGCTGACCGGCTATGGAAGCATCGCCACTGCTCTTACAGCTACGAAGCTGGGAGCCGATGACTATATCAGCAAGCCGGTCGATGTCGATGAAATCCTGCTTGTCTATGAGAGAACTCTCACGGACCAGCAACGAGATTTGCCCGTTAACAGTTCGGTTCCATCCTTGGCTCGGGTTGAGTGGGAACACATTCAACGGATCCTGAATGACTGTGGCGGGAATATTTCACAAGCTGCTCGACTGCTTGGTCTGCACCGACGTTCGCTACAACGCAAACTGGAAAAATACCCTCCGGCTCAATAGGGCTGCTCTTAGAGAGCGGTAAATTCATGCGACAATTTGCCACGTTGTCCTGGGTGGAAAGCTGCACCTATCATTAGCAAGACACTGTGTACAATGACTCGCTCGTCTTGCCGTCCAACGTTCACTTTCTCGGCACAATTGCCCTTGCACTCTCTCTAGTCTGCCTCAGCAAACATTCAGTGGGCACTCCCCTGAAGAGTATGTAATTACAGGAACCTTCACAAATAAGCGCGGGGACTGTGGACTCAAGACCTAACCTTCCGAAGTGCGCGAGGTTCGCTATACGCAACTATTGCGCTCACTGGCTGCTGAGGGCCACTGGATGAGAGCACGGTGGGTACAGCAGTCACAAGGCAGGTTGGCATGGCTTAAGTGCATACGCCTTTGACCATTACGTCTCCAGCAAAGGAACACATCATGAGTCAACCATGGATATCACTCTCTGCCACCGCTTTTAGCAGCTTGGTGAAGATCGTTATAACTAATGCCCGGAAGGCCTTAATCATATCGTGCCTTATTGCTTTGCCTGCAATAGCTCAGAGTGACGGATCAATTTCTGGCACTGTCTTTGACCCGTCTGGCGCGGCCATTGCCGATGCGAGCGTGCTACTCGTAGAGACGACGACTGGCCGCCAGAGCAGCGGCAAGACGAATAGCGCCGGACACTACAACTTCTCCTCGCTGCCAGATGGTCGCTACACAGTGAAGATCATGGCGCCTGGTTTCCGGAACTTCGAGGAAACCACCCCGCCACTAAACCAGGATCAAGCACTTCACATCGACGCAAAGCTTGCGATAGATTCGATAAGTTCGACGGTCGAGGTGTCGGCACAAGAGACGCCCTACACGGCGCTTGCTTCGAACGCCGGGACGCGCACAAACACGCCGCTCATCGCCGTGCCGCAATCAGTCCAGGTGCTCAACCGCATCTTGATTCAAGACCAGGATCGGCGCACGTTGGCAGACGCTCTCGTGAACGTGTCCGGAGTGGTTCCCACCAAGTCTGAAGAAATCCTCTTTACCTCGCCCATCGTTCGCGGCTTTCCCGCGGAGATTTATTCTGACGGTCTCGCCACATTTGGAAATACGACCACGGCCTATGATCCTACCAGCCTTGTGGGTCTGGAGCGCATCGAGATTGTCAAAGGACCCAACTCCACGATGTATGGCGGTGGTCTCGGCTCGCCCCTTGGAGGACTCATCGATCTCGTCTCGGAGCGCACTGAGCAACGAACGGATGGCTACATAGCGCTTCGTGGCGGCAGCTTTGGAACAGTCGATTCCTATGGCGATGTGAGCATCCCCATCGGTGCGAAGATCGCGGTGCGTCTAGCTGGCGAGTATCAACGAAATGACAGCTGGGTTGATGTCGTGAGTGGAGACCGCTGGTCTCTGCAGCCATCTCTTTCCTTTCGGCTAAGCCCGAAGACGGAACTCTTTGCGCAGGGTAGATTCAATCATCGTGATCAATTGGAGTATTCCGGTATTCCAGCGGAGCAGGCCATGACAGGACAGATCGATCGTAACGCTTTCGCCGGTGCGCCGCTCGGACAGCCGCATACACGGTTGGACAGCCGCATGGTCACCTTAAATCTGGACCATACCTTCTCCGATAGTCTGCACTGGAACACGAGCGCACGTTACTACTACAGCCAGGCAAACGAGCATGGCAGCTTCGTCCTTCCATCAGCCTATCCGGCCGATCCGATTACTCCAACCTTGTATCCCATCCTGACTTTAGATATGTCGAACAATCCGGTACACGAAATCAATTTCGACACAAATCTCTTGGCCAGTCGCCGTGCCCTTGGAGGCAGGCATGATCTGCTGGCTGGAGTTAGTTATGACCACACCAACTTTTATTCAGAAATGGGTTTCTCCGGGATTCCAGTAGGCGAACAGGATCTCGCTCATCCGACATACTCTCTGTTGTTCGGGCCTCCAACCCCAGCCAACCTCACCCAGACTGACCGTTACCAAACCACGGCAGTTTATGGCCAAGACCAGGCCACCTACGGACGACTCACCCTAACTGGCTCCGTTCGATATACCAAGCTCGATTTCCGCGAACGTGAGCAGGAGACGAATGTTAGTTACAACCATGTGTCTGGCCGTGTTGGCGGCACGTTTAAGGTGGTGAATGGCATATCGCTTTACGCGGCGTATGCCACTGCTTTCCGCGGAGCTTTTGGGTTAATCGTTCAGCAAGCCCCCAAGCCGGAGACTTCCGTGAACGTCGAAGGCGGTGTGAAGCTGGCGCTGTCGAGAGCTCACCTTAGCGGTACGATCGCGATCTTCGATCAGCTAAGGAACAACGTCGCCACACCGGATCCAGCCAGCTTCCTGTATTCGATCCAAACCGGACAGCAGCGTGCTCGGGGTATTGAGACCGATCTTACCTGGGAGCCTTTGCGCGCTTTCTCGCTTCTAGCGAATCACGCCTACACACAGGCTACCGTCACGCGCGACAACTCCATTCCGATCGGAGATTTCTTGCCGCGCGTTCCTCGCAACAGCGGGCGCATAGCAGGAAGGTACCGGATTCAGAACGGAGTGGCGAGGGGCCTTTCGTTCGGCGCGGGTGTCACAGCCTTCACCAAGCGCGAGATTACACTGCCGAATACTATCGCCGTTCCCGGATATGCGGTTGTGGATGCTCAGGCATCTTACGACTTCAGTCGCTACACATTGCAGATTTCTGCTGTGAACCTGACGGCCCGTGAGGCTTTTGATCCCTATCAATATTTCGGGTTTCCGGTTGTCATGCCCAACCAGCCCTTCTCCGCTTTCGTCACTTTGAAGATTCACTTCAACAAGGATTAACCCTCATGATCAGCATCCATCGCCGGAAAGTACTCCAGTCATTTCTTCTCCCTCCGCTTGCCTCGTCCGTCCTTGCCGGTACCACGCCGAATAAAGAACAAGTAGTTCACGAGCACGATCCGATCAACCCACTGACACCCCCGGCCGATAGCTCGATTCCTGTTGCCTTTCTTCTGTCAGAAGGCGCTGTCGTCATTGACTTCACCGGCCCGTGGGAAGTCTTCGAAAGAGTTCCCAAGCCAAAGCAGAGCTACGACGCTTTCCACCTCTACACGGTGGCGGAGAGTCGCAATCCTATTCGCACCAGCGGTGGGATGAAGATAGTTCCCAACTACACTTTTCAGAACGCTCCACCGCCCAAGGTTCTTGTCATTCCTGCCCAAAGTCCAGCCAGTGAAAAGAGTAAACAGTGGATTCGCGATGCCAGCAAGTATACCGACGTAACGATGTCCGTTTGCACGGGAGCCTTTGTACTTGCAAGCACCGGTCTGCTCTCAGGCCACGCGGCCACGACACACCACGGCGCCTACGCCGATTTCGCCGCGCAGTACCCGGACATTCACGTTCAACGCGGAGCTCGCTTTGTGGAAACGGGTCATCTGGCTACTGCCGGCGGCCTTACCTCAGGCATCGATCTTGCTTTGCGAGTTGTGCAACGCTACTTCGGACACGAGGCAACGAGCCAAACCGCTTCCATACTGGAGTACCAGGGAGAAGGGTGGCTACACCCGGATTCTAATGCCGAGTTCGCCAAGCCGGTGAAGCAAAGCGCCAATCATCCGCTCTGCGCCATTTGCGGCATGGATCCTGATCGATCTTTGTCTTCTATCTATAAAGGCAAGACCTACTATTTCTGCATGCGGGCGCACAAGAAGCTCTTTGATGCCTCACCCGAAAAATTCTTCGCGACGGAATAAACACAGATCGAAATGCTCAGACAGAGATCCTGCATCGCCGCTGAGCGCCAAGGAGCGGCTGAACTATCCTGTGTCTTCCCAAGACAGTGTTGTTACGGAACCGAGCGTAAACTGGGTATGCATTCATCACCCTAAACTTGCAGAAGGTCACAGGCTTTCCTAATCGGTGTAGTGCTTCAAGTATGGCGATAAGTCTACGATGGCTGAAAAGGGGTATTGACTAACAGTAGTTCAAGCCTGAAAGCTGGTACTCAGTGCTACGCCATCTGAAACTCGTGTTACCCTGACCGTCAGCATAGACTTGTATGGGCATCTTGAGCCGGATCGGCGTAGCGATTGACTCGGAGCTGTTGAAACATTTCGACACATTCATCGCAAATCAGGGGTATACAAACAGGTCCGAAGCGTTTCGTGATCTAGTTCGCGATCGCCTAGTAACGGCTGTAGTGGATAATCCACGTGCTCCTGTCGTAGGTACAGTGACCTTGATTTATGATCATCATTCGAGACTTCTACCGGAAAAACTGATGAACTTGCAGCACGATCATCATAATGTCGTGGTCTGCACTACTCACGCCCATCTGGATCACCACAGCTGCCTTGAAGTCATCATCTTGAAGGGTGAGTCCAGACATGTCCAAAAACTGGCCGACTTGCTCATTGGCACCAAAGGCGTCCAACATGGCCGCTTGGTCATGAGCAGCCCTAATGTTGGTCCACCAAAGTCAGCCTGATTCGGTTCAGGGCAAAATACGGGTGCTCCGCTTATCAGAAGGTTCTTCGTAGTCCGAATCGCAACTGGAACGGCTCGACAGGATGGAAGGCATCTGTGAATGCAGAACCTGCCGAAGATGTAATTCGGGATTCGTAGGCGGAGTCGATCTCGTGATCCTTGCCATTGAGCAGGTTTAAGAACTCGACGGAAAAGCGACATCTTCGCGTCAGTTGATAAACCAATGTCCGCATTTAGCAAGACCTTGCATTTGAGCGATAGATCCCATCAGACGTCAGGTTGCGAGTGTCCAAATGCACGCAGACGTAAACTCGTTGAGAAGCGCTCGTAGCGTGTAGTGTGAGATCGGTTGAAGCTACTAGTACCGACAGCTTCGGGGACTCGTTTGCCGCCCAGGCTATTCGGCACGCCATTGTCTTCGTCCACTGTCGTGAACAGGGCCTTTGAGTTCGTAATATCAAATCCAAGGTGAGATGTTCTAGAGTCTTCCGCTCTGTTTTCCCGGATTATGGTCTGAGTTCGGTCGGGAGAAACTTCTACTATATGAAGGTTTAGCTTGGCGGCACTCACACCTGTGGCGGCTTGCCACCCCTCGGCAACAAAGCTGTATTGCACCTCAAGAGGCGTCCTGTGTGTGGCATCAAGTGCAAAACTGCCGCGAGAAATGGCGAGATCGCGAGGCGCACGTTGGCCCATGCGACATCCCGCTAGAGCAAAAACTCCCGCCGCGCCGTGAATAGAGGCTATTTGCGAAAGCATCTGCCCAGTCGTAACTACTTGCCCTTCCGCAACCACTAGGTTTGGGCATAGGGCAAACAGCAGACAGAAAACGATAAGGCCGGTCCTTCATGAGGCGAACTCCTTTCTCCTCAGAATAGTAGCTTCAGTGCCAACTGTACCGAGCGCGGGCCGCCTACTTGATATAAAGCACTGAGACCTCCTAATCCGGTGCCCAGCATTTGAGTCGCTCGTCCAAAGTTTGGATCGGAAAGGGTGGATACTGGGTTGTCAAAATTTGGATGGTTCAACAGATTAAATGCGTCGGCCCGCGCTTGCAAGTTCAATCGCTCGCCAAGACGGAATTGACGCCGAATCGAAACGTCGAGCTGCGTCGCTCCAAATCCGCGCAGTGCGTTCCGTCCTAAAGTTCCTTGCCGTAGGGCTGTCGTTGGTGCTGAGTCATTGAAGGCCGACCGATTTAATCGTTGACCCCCTGGAGCATTGGTATCGGCAACGTAGAGCGGCACACCCGGGATCAAATCAGGGCGCGTCACCGTCGCGAAGCCGAGTCCCAGTGCGTCCCTTCCCGTAAGAACATTGACCGGCCGAGCAGAGCGAGAACGCAAGAAGCTATCCAGCGCAAAACCACCAACGGTCTGCCGAGCAAACCGCCTCCGGGGAGTAGGCAGTTCATAGCTGATCGCTCCCGTGAAGGTATTTCGGATATCAAAGCTGGACGGTCCGCGATCTCGCGAAGGATCATAGCGAGACGTCGGAGCTTGAAAGTTGTTGATTGATTCTTCCGAGATGGTATCGAGAGATTTCGACCACGTGTAGGAAGCGAGCGCTTGCAGTCGATGCGAAAAGCGGCGCTTGTATTCAAGTTGCAGCGCATTGTAGTTGGAGACACCGTCATCACGAACGACATCGATTCGTGGGAAATTGGCGCTCACTCTCCGCAGACTTTCCACTCGGGCCAGCCGATGGCCAGAAGCCCCTACATAGGAAGCGGAAACGCTGTCATGGTTATCAAACCCCTGCTCAACTGCGAAGTTGTATTCGAGCGTATAGGGTAGCTCAAATCCGTTCGAATAGGCGAAGAGCCTGGGATAGGGGGGATTGGCGCTCACCGGCGGAGGCTGTACAGCAAAAGCAGGGGAAGTGAACGTGACACTCGATAAGCTGAGTGTTCGGGCGAATGGGTAAATCCCAATGCTGAAGGCGCTACCAGCAAAGTTGTATCCCAGATCGTAGAAGTTTCCGAAGCCACCGCGGACTACAGTTCGGCCTCCAGCTATGGGTTGATAGGCAAAGCCAATTCGGGGGGCCACGTTCGTCCAGCTAGTCTGATAGAGGCTTGTTCCGGCGGGTGCGATGGTCAATGCGCTCGGGTTTTCCAGGTTGAGCACAGTTGGAGGCAGGTTCCCATTCTTCTCTGAAGGTGAGGGGTTCACTTCATAACGAATCCCGAACGTCAAAGTGAAGCGCGAGGACAATCGCCACGTATCTTGAGCAAAAGCAGAAACGTTCAAATAAACTGGCCTGAGGACAAATTGAGGTGCAACAATCGCCGCCGCCGTTGGGCGATTATTGACCAGATCGGTAATGTTATCCGGCAGGAAGGAGCGCTTGTAATTGCCTGAATTCGACACAGGTGAGAGTCGACGAAAATCCAGGCCGAACTTTAGAGAGTGTCCGGCTCGATTGTATGAGAGCGTATCGACGATGTTCCATTGCCTTTGTTTGTTGTCGGAGAAGAGACCATCGCTGATTGTGTTGCTTCCCGCCGCGTTGAGCTCAATGTAGATATATCCGTTGTCGCGTGTTGTGAAGGGTGGATAAAGACTCGACGACCGGGGCACCACTGCGCCGCCAAACGTATCGATGAAATAGTACTGTTTGGTCCGGGAGTAACTGTAGTTCGCGCGTACGTCATTCGTCATGCGCGACGAAAAGAGCAGCGTTGCTCCCACGGTGGCGGTGTCGACGCCATAGGTGAGATCGGCGACGCAGCTTGCAGCACAAAAACGAGCTCGTTGCTGATCCTCCGACGGCGCATGGTTGTAGCGCCCAAATATGTGCAATCGTTCACCAAACGAGTGATCTAGCCGAGCGCTGGTTGCATTCAAGCTTTGAGGATTCGAGAAGCTCCCAATATAAGGCGCTGTTGTGAAATCGCTTGCAAGGGCCGCGCCCGTCGGAAGTGGAAAGGAATTCAAGAGATCCCTAGTGACACCTGTCGCAGACTGTCTCGCGACTAACGAGGGCACTTGCAACGGCGGCGTAACAGAAGGTTGGCGCACGCGGACACCTTCATACGAGACAAAGAAGAATGTCTTATCCTTTCCGTTGTACAGGCCGGGAAACACCACTGGGCCGCCGAGAGTTCCGCCGAAGTCGTTCTGCCTTTCAGCAGGCTTCGCGAGCCCGTTTGCATTTGCAAAGTAGTTGTTTGCGTCGAGCGCGCTATTGCGGAGGTAATCATAGGCGCTTCCGTGCCAATCGTTGGTACCGGACCGCGTGATGATAGAGACTTGACCGCCAGGCTGACGGCCAAACTCCGGAGCATACGTCGAGGTTTGAATGCTGAACTCTTGCACTGCATCGACCGAGGCCAAGCTTGTGGTTGTCCCCAACGCTGAGTACGAGGGAATACTTCCGCCTGCGCTCTCATATAAGGTAACTGATGCAGTAGATCCGAAGTTGCCGCTGATCCCATCGACAGTAAAGTAGTTGCTACTGGTCCGTTGCCCGTTGACACTAAACTGGCCAGCTGTCGGCAAAGTGGCAGGTGTTAATGTGACACCCGGTGAAAGTTCAACAAGCGTTTGAAAACTGCGGCCATTCAAAGGCTGATTCTCGATAAACCTTTGCGAGATGACAGTGCTAACGGCCGGCGATTGACTTACGACCGGAGCGTCGCTTTGAACGACCACACTTTCCTGGCGTCGTGCAATCTCGAGCTTCACCTCAACGTGGCTTCTATCGTTGACATTCAGAACTAGTGAAGAGATTTCTGTAGTGGCAAAGCCAGGATGGGTCACTCGCAGGGTGTAGTTGCTCGGCACGGCCTGCGCAAAAGCAAAGCTTCCAGCCGAATCAGTTTTCAGGCTTTGTTGAACATTCCTGGCAGTATCGGTAAGCGTTACGGTCGCCGACACCATCGCCGCGTTTTGGGAATCAACTACCGTACCGGAGAGAGAGGCCGTGGCGGACTGGGACCAGGCTAGCGCGGAGATGAAGAAACTCGGAAGAATGCAAAGAAAGCGGATTCGAGTCATAGCAATTCTCCGAAGCAAATCAACGAACCTCAAAAGTCAGGCTGGCCCACGAACTCTCCCAGTCCGCTGCGGCCGGTTCGGAACAACGCTCCATGTGCAGACTATGCAAGCGCCAGCGACCAGCCGCCGCGAGGGGAATGTCGATGTGGCCTGTTGAATCAGTTCGGCCGATTACCGTTGTTTTACTTTTTCCATGTGCCGTCCAAGCCGCCTCCACCTGCAGGCCAGTTAACGGTTTGCCATTCCACAGCACCTGCACAGGAAGACGGTCGCCTGCATGCAGAGTCGCGGGATCTCTTGTTGGAATAATCTCGATTGGAAATCCCACCGGATAGCGATAGAAAGAATCAGTAGTCCCCGATACGATGAGCGACTTCGCGTACTTGCTGTATCGTTCTTTTCCGGGCCTACTGCTTTCACCATGCTGTGAACGCCAGTCGATTACTTGCGTGAGGCCTTGCTCTTTGAGGTAGTCGAGGAACTTATCCGCAGGCAATTCAATAAAGTTGGGAGCCGTTCTAGCCGCAATGACAAATGTGCCTTCCCGTTGAGGTGTTTTCACTAAACCGATAACACGCTTTCCATCCATCTTTAGCGTTTGCACCCCGAGAGTATCTCTTAGGGATAGAAGCCGTGCATCTTTCAGGCGAGCTAAGGAAGGCGCTGCTTCGCTTTCGGGGAATGAGTCGCCGTTGTTGAATGCAATTCGAATCGAGTCGCCCGGCGCGAAGTGGAACGCACTGGGAAGCAGGTAGAAATCGTGTCCAGCAAGGGGCAGGCAGATCGCCAGTGAGAGAGTTACCAATGAGGCGAAAGCGGATCGTCGTAACACGGTTCTACAAAGCGTAGCACTTTGGCTCTGGAACGATCAGATGATGAGAACGCACCCTTGTGCGTGGGTGACAGAGAAGGCCAAATCCGGATCACGTTACGCGATCGCGTTGGCGCGCGCGAGACCGTGAATGTTTGTGAGCGTCCGCAGGACCCTTATTCCGCCTGGATCAGTCTCTTCATTTAGGGGCAAAAACAGGACAGTGCCTTCTCTGCGTGAGAGAACATTGCTTGCTACCATTCCACGCATCATCCAAATTGCTGCGCTCACGTTTTTGCATTCGAGTCCCAACCAGCTATGAACCTGATCAGTCGCCTGAAGCCCGGTTTGTCGATGAATTTCACGCACCAAGCTGCTACGGGGATCTAAAGCAGATTGCTGATCTAGCTTTGGAAACGGAGGTCCGAGCAATGGTGACTCAGTTCTCATTTCAGCGAACAGGGCCGCAATCTTGCGCTGCTGCGAGAGCCACATGTGATCGACCCAGTAGTGACAAGTCTTTGCAACTACGGTGATCACATTCTTAACTTCCTTTTCGATGCGGTACGCCGGTCCGGCTGGCAGGAAGATCGCCCGTTCCTTGCAATGAGCCGAAACATTCTCCATTACGATCGCGCGTACAAGCCACTCTGCCATGAGGGCATCATCGGCTTCAACGCGAAGCCAACCAGGGAAGTCGGACGCTTTCGCCTTGAGATCGGCAACTAAGTTGATACCGCGAGAAATCTCTTTGATCACCGCTCGATAGCGATCTGGGTCTGCACTGACAGCTTCTGCCGTACAGGGTGTTAGAAGTGTTCCTTTGTGAGGAGGACCTCCAGCCATGGCCAAATCACAGAAGCTATCCCACATCTGGTCCCAGGCCACTTTCCCATCGTCGGCATACTTCAAAGAGGCAGATCCCATCGAGACTGGTTGCAAATCTTCGTAGCAATCTTGGTAAAGGTCAGGCAAAATTGTGCGAATCCGGTCTTCCAGTGCGGCGAGACTTCCGTCATCGAGGTTCATAGGCACTCAACAGCATAACCGCCGGCGTGGATCCGACATTCAAGACGAAGTGCTTATGAGTGTTGCACTACCAAGGCACAACAGCATGGACTGAAAAATGCCTAAATGACGTAGCGGAGCTCCTAAGTATTGTCTCTGAAATCGGGTAATAAGCAACATCTCCGAAGCAGAGCTTAAGTTCGGAGTAGAATGCCCATGCTGGCGTAACAAGATGCTGCTCGAAACGCAGGGATCATCCGTGACAACCCTCTTTAATAACCACTTCCCTTGTCAAGCCTTTTTTGCGGAGACTCCTTCTGTGGCCACGCTGTGGGAGAACACGCTCGACATCGTTTGAGGATTGTAATGTCCTGCCATACGACTTAAAGTCTCGTCGACTAATCGCTTCGGGTAGAACTCGGTCCGAGCCAGCCATCACTCCGGTCAAGCATCGACGATGATTACTTTCAGACTCCCATAACAGATAGCGGGACACTCAATAGTGTTCGGTGATCAACTGTGCACCATAGCCCGTCTTGACTATCCCGCGACGAACCGACTTTGGGCACCACCTGAGAATTACGGTGTTGGGTCCACATCCAATAAAAGCTGACAGCGAGCTTGCGTGCGATTGCAACTTTGGTGATCTCCGCTCACGCCGCATCGGCAGATGCGAAAACGCCTTGTGCTATTCGGTGTCGAACCGCGCGGCGGCTTGCGCTGCTTCCGCGAGGAGAGAACGGAGAATAACATTGCGCTGTTTGCTCCCGTGTCCCAACCGTCTATGTGCGCCACTTGGACTTACTGAAGGCGGAGCAAGCTTTTGCTCTCCGGATCGAGAAGGATGAAGATGCGCCTTCGTCTCGAGTCTTGAACAAACCAAGGATTTCTGACCTGAAAGGCTCGAAACCACTTCTCGCCCACACGGATCGCATCCTCAAGTCCACTGCAAACTTCCTCATGTAAGAAATCCCTTCGGCCCCGAATCTGGATCTTGAGAGCATCGCCGAATCAAGGCACCACCTAACCCGAACCGGCGCAGCATGCGGCCACCCGATCCTTGCCCGCCTGGAAGGCGGATAAAGACACAAACTCGCGCGTATTGTTGCGGAATCGTTTGTACTGCTCGTAAGAAAAGATGGACCAGTTGTCGGGTTTACCGGGGATGCTGGGCAGGCCCGTTAATGCAACAGTTTTCGCTATCGCCTATCCGCCAGAGTTGGGCAGGATCTTTGATTGGAAGCGACTGCAGGAGAAGCTGGTGGACCAGCGAAAAGATAGCCGAGGTTGCGCCCACACCGAGGGCGAGCGTCAGCGTTGCCGTCAACAGGAAGGCGGGCATCTTACACAGCTGGCGAAGGGACATTTTCAGGTCGGTGGTGAGCACGCATTTTCTCTTGCGTTCGGAGGACCAAAGATGGTGCGCTACTAAGTACTTGGGAGATTGAAGGAATTGCTTGCCAGGGGTGTAGAAGGCGTGTTCGGATTTGGGAAACAATGTTTGTTTGCGTTACATTCGCTCAGGCGCAGCTTGTCTAACGCTTCAAGACAGTAGTCGTAACTAGCAGACTAGAGGTCGAGTGAATTGGACGACCAATCTCCGGGCGTCTTCCGCTTCTCCGTTTGGATTCGACTATTGATGCGTACGATCCGCCGACTGGCGAATCTTGCCCGCTCAACCGAGCTTCGGGATGGCTAGTTAGAAAGTAGGAGGCACATCGCACCATAGCACCGTATATCTGGACCATTACCAGGCATGCGTGCATTGATCGTGGACGACGAACCGGTTGCTCGAAGAGTTCTCCGGGAAGAATTAGAGTCAG